>JAPDDN010000311.1:0-70131 GCA_027422405.1 Ptychobarbus kaznakovi
GATGTCACCTTATCGGGGACAATAATGCCCTTCCTACACCTAGCCTAACCTTACCCTGTATTTTATGTTCAACTTTTTTATTATTTCCTTAAATTTTATTGAAAATACATGCCTATCTGATGCGTTTTGAGATTTGAAAAGGGGAAAGAAAAAAAAAGTATGGCAAAAGGCAGACTCAAACTCGGGTCGATCGCGTCAAAAAAGCATGGCAAAGGCTATGTACAACTAACTCCGCCCACTTAACATATGATTGTTAGTGTACATAGCCTGGGAAAATCCAAGATGGCGGCGCGCACAACAGACGCAGCGGCTTCTCTCTCTCCCGAGGCAGAACGGTTGTTTTGTGTTTTTTGTCTTGTATGTGCAATGTTTTTGTACATATTCGTCTCGTCTACCTGTCTTCAAGCGCGCATACAGTCGCGAGTTCTGCTCGATGTCGGCAGAACCACATTGTTAGAGTTAAACTCCGCGCACGCCGAAGAGCTGCGGGACCTCGGTCTGCTCCGGAGGCTCTACACCATCACCGACCAACACTACTGCATCTCGCAGAGCGGAGGCGCTACAAGCGGCGGTGAGAGGAAGCAGAAGAGGGGTAAGCGCGGAGGTATCCGAGCTAGGCTAGCGGCTAACCAAACAAGCCAGCTATCCCCACCATCGTACTGGCGAAACGTACGCTCTTTGGACAATAAACTGGACCACATCCGACTACTTCGCTCTTCTCAGAGGACTGTAAGAGACTGTTGTGTTTTGTGTTTACGGAAAATGGCTTAACAACAGCGTTCCGACTGCGCCATTCAGCTCGAGCAGCTAACATGCTATCGAGCAGACAGAGCTCTCGTCGAGGGAGGTAAGAGACGCGGCGGCGGGGCTTTGTATTTACATCAATGATGCATGGTGTCGCGACGCTGTTGTGGTCTGCAAACACTGCTCACCCCTGGTGGAGTTTATGATTATTAAGTGCCGGCCGTTCTATCTTCCGAGGGAATTTACAGCCATACTGCTCGTTTCTGTATACATCCCTCCCAGCCAATAACAACAATAGGAGTGAGGCACTAAATGATCTGTACCAGCACATCAGTGGGCAGCAGACAGCCCACCCAGGATGCTTTTCTCATCTTGGCTGGGGATTTTAACCACGCAGACTTAAGGAGTGTGTTCCCAAAAATTCATCAGCATATAGACTTTCCAAAAAGGGGGAAAAATACCCTGGATTTTGTTTACACCACACAAAGAGGAGCTTACAAGGCCCTCCCCCTCCCCCACCTCGGAGCCTCAGACCACATCTCTATCATCTAATGCCTGCATACAGACCCGCTCGTTAAAGCAATCAAACCAGTACACAAACAGATACAGTGTGGCCTGAAGGGTCGTCAGAGGCACTTCAAGACTGTTTTGACACTACTGACTGGATATGTTTAGAAGGCTGCCCACATATAACAATACTACAGACCTCCAAGAGTACTCAGAGATGTCACTGCCTACATCACCAAGTGTATTGATGATGTAACGGTCACCAATGTCTATCACTGTCCGGCCAACCAGAAGCGTGGCTGACAGGGGAGGTCTACAGACTTCTGAAGGCTCGGATGGCTGCTTTAGAGCTGGAGATGAGGAGGGCCTGAAGACAGCTAGGGCCAACCTATCACGCGGCATCAGAGAGGCCAAGAGACAGTACTCCAGGAGGATAGCCCATCGTTTCAGCGACAGCAGAAGACACTCGGAGCCTGTGGCAGGGGATTGACCATTACGGACTACAAGCCCCACCACAGACCTGTGACAGCACATCCCCCTGCTGAACGAGCTGAATGCCTTCTTCGCTCGCTTTGAAGCACAAAACAGCACCACTGCACAGAAGACTACACCCCTCCCGGCGACCAGGTGATGTCGCTGTCCCAGACAGCGTGAGGAGATCCTCAGCAGGATCAATGCACGCAAAGCTCCGGGTCCTGACAACATTCCTGGGCGTGTACTGAGAGACTGTGCAGTGGAACTCACTGATGTCTTCACAGACATTTTCAACATCTCACTAAGTCAGTCTGTTGTCCCCACATGTTTCAAAGCTACCACCATCATTCCAGTCCCGAAGAAGTCATCTCCATCCTGCTTCAATGACTACCGTCCAGTAGCACTCACTCCTATTCTCATGAAGTGCTTGAACGGCTAGTCATGCAACACATCAAATCTGTCCTCCCCCCCTCCCTGGACCCCTTCCAGTTTGCATATAGGTCAAATCGCTCGACCGATGATGCCATCGCCACTGCCCTCCACCCAGCCCTCACACATTGGACAAAACGGACACGTATGTCAGATTGCTGTTCATAGACTTCAGTTCAGCATTCAACACAATCATCCCCTCAAAACAGCTCATTCATAAACTTGTCCAGCAGGGGCTCAATACATCGCTGTCAACTGGCTGTTGGACTTCTGACCGGAGACCTCAGGCAGTACGGGTCTGGGCAGTAACACATCCAGCACCATCACACTGAACACATTGGCCCCAAGGATGTGTGCTGAGCCCCCCTCCTCTTCACTCTGCTGACCCCGCCTGCACACCGTCACACAACTCCAACCGCTTCATTAAATTTGCGGATGACACGACTGTGGTGGTCTCATCAGCAACAGAGATGAGGACAAACTACAGGAGCGAGGTGAGCCGCCTGGCAGTCATGATCAGTATACCCCCAACAACACCATCAATATATCCTACTGTGGAGAATACTTTGCAACTTCTATATCCCCACAGAGCAATACTCTCATGCCCCCACCATTTTCTCATATTGTCTCTATCTGGAGAGTCCCACCAAATCCTTGGTGTACACATCCAGAGGGACCTCTCTGGACCAACAACACTGCAGCACTAGCGAAGAAGAAGACAACAGCGTCTCTACTTCCTCGCAAACTCGAAGAGCCAGAGCCCCCGGCCCCCATCATGTGCACCTACTACAGAGGCACCATCAAGAGCATCCTGACTAGCTGCATCACTGTGTGGTATGGCCGCCTGCAACGCGTCCTGCCGCAAGTCCCTTCAACGGATAGTGAGAGCAGCTGAGGAAGATCGTTGGTGTCTCTCTCCCCTCCCTCCAGGACATCTACAGCACCCGTCTCACCCGAAAAGCCCTCTACATTGCAGGTGATCCCACCCACCCGACAACACAGCTTCTTCAGTCTGCTACCATCAGGGAGGAGACTGAGGAGTCTCCAAGCCAGGACAAAAACAGATGAAAGACAGCTTCATCCACCAGATGTCAGGAGCTGAACTCCCTCCCGTCCTTGCCCCCCTCCCTCTCTTACCCCCACGAAATCACTGAACTCTGACCCCCACCCCACCACCACCACCCGAACACACACACACACACTCACACTGAGGACAAGCACGGTCACTTGTACAGCATGGGACCTCATTCAACTACCTTTCTGACAGTCTGAATAAAGAAGACTGCCCTTGTCACTTTAAAATAGTCTTGAATAAGCTCTTTGCACTACACCATTAATTTTCTGCACTGTTTGTTTATTTCACTGATTTGCACTATCTGCATGTGCCTTATGCCACTTTATCCATTTTTTTAAATTTATTATTTGTATTTTTTTTATTTAATGTTTTATTTATTTTTTCCTACATGTCCTTATTTGTAATAGTTGCATTTTTGTGTATGTTTGTGTGTATATATGTGTATAAATACATATATACTATATGTGGATGTGTATATTATTTTATATATATATATTGATTGTACTTATCTGTATTTTTTGTTGTTCTAATGTTAGTGTTATCTGTATGCACCAGGGAGTAAGAGAGTAACGCAATTTCAATTCTCTGTATGTATGTCGGTACATGTGGCAGAATTGACAATAAAGCTGACTTATGACTTTGACTTTGACTTTGCCAACAAGGTAAATAAACACTCTGTGAAATTAACATTGGAACAAAGTCTTAATTTCAGCATGTTGCTATGCTGTTGCTGATGGGCTTTTAGCGTATTGCTATTCCGAATACTTTCTCAGTCTGCCATTGGTCAGGAAAATAAATTGCCTTGCCATAAAGTTATGACATTGGTTGAGTCAATGTTGCTTTCTCGGGTTGGATGGGATACTCAAACAAACAGCAATGTTTTGATAGCACAGCAGTGTTTAAACTTTTCAAGTAAATCCACCTAGAACTGGCTTACTTGTAGTTGTCTCTCCATATTAAGCTGGTGTGAAAGTATGCCACCATCAAATCAACAGCTTTTTAACTGGTACCTCTGCATACAAAAGATGAACCTCTATCAGAATGCACACAAGTTTGCAATACTGACCCGATGGTGTACCAAATGTACAATTTGTCCTTGGCTGCGATTTGCACTATACTTTCACACACTTAATCTTGACTTGGAGTTATCTGGCCCTGAAGCCTATAAAAAGTTTAATCAGGTACTGTACTTTAAGTTGTTTTGGCTGTTCTAGTCATTAGTCCTCGCTTTACCCCTCTCTCTGTTTCTCTCAGACCACCCACACTGGTGTCCATCATTCTGCTCTCCTGCTGTGGCCTGCCTATGGCCCATTTGTGTTACTTTGTTTCTTTGTGGCTGAAGTCAGAAACACCCCAACCCCCTTCTTCTCTCTCTCTTATCTCTCTCTCTCTCTCTTCTCTCTCTCTCTCTTCTCTCTCTCTCTCTCTCTCTCTCTCTCTCTCTCTCTCCAGTAACTCCAACAAAAGCTCAAGCTGGCCTTTGTGCCTGATGCAGGTGTCCAGGGCCATGAAAGGACCCGGGCTCAGATTGGGAGAGCTGAGGGGTCCATTCACCCAAACACCCACCTGTAGGACAATCTGACCCAGATGAGTCACTCTTACAGGCTCAAAATGCTTCCTGACAGACAGCCGGTCCCATTGCTTGTGTGGGTGGAATCTGTTCATTAATCTGGCAGAGATAATAGGTGGGGTTTCTGTTAAGTTGAGTGGCTGAAGTTATAAGGTCTCAGATGGTAGAGTGGTATTAAAACTTCATCCTTGTTTGTAACAGCATCTCCTGACCGGGCCTAGAATTGAAAATAGAAAATTTTACTCAATTAAGCTGCTATTGGTGAGATGAAGCAAAAGGTAACAAGAGAAAGAAAGGCATAAAGAAGTAAATGCATCTCTTCCATGTTAAGTCCTGATGAAATGGAAGTAGCAACAGATCTTTTTTTTTCTTGTATTGTGACGTACATTCAAGAGTTTTAAAAAAGAAAAATGGGCAGTTAGGGCAGTGACTTGGCATCAGGTCTATGTATCAGTTGTTGATTGGATTTTGAGATTTGGGCGAGGCACTTTAAAATGAATGCAAGCTTTGTGGAGCTTTGAGTCAATTGTGGATGGGAGGGTTTAAAGGGATAGTTCGCCCAAAAATTTGAATTACCTCATGATTTACTCACCCTCAATCCGTCAAGATGTATATGATTTTCCTCTTTCAGACAAATACAATTGGATTTATATAAACAATGTCCTTGATTGTCCAAGCTTTATAATGCCATTGAATAGTGGTCGAGATTTTGAAGCAAAATAAAGTGCATCCATCCATCCATAAAAAGTGCACAAATCAAAACCATACTGCACATTAGCTATATATGTAGATAGTGGTGATTGATGTTTCCCAAGTCCCATCAATAATACACTTGCTAAATTGACTTTTGTGAAGGAATTAAAGCAACCATAACAAGCCCTATTTTTCTGATAAATATATTGTAACAGCATGGCTATATGATCGCATGTAATATTGCATGTCTCACATATTGCACTATAGAGACCTTTTTTGTTTTTTTTGCAGTGCAACCTTAGCTCACAATTGCAAATGTTTACATTTCCTTTACCTGATGCAATTATCCAAGGTGAGCGTATTTCCAGAGGGGATTTTCTGACTCAAGATGTCCAATTATCATACACTGCGACTGAGTCCCCTGTGCTGGGGGGCTGAGTTGTAAAAACCCAGCATGTTTGATCTTGACTGGTCTCAGTAGAGCGCAGGGGCCGGGGTAAAGGGGGAGGGGGAACACTACTTGAACGTAAGGAGCCGAGAGAGTTCAGTCTCAGCACTGCATCTTTGACCTTCATAAACACCAGAAAAACTCATCTTGTTTTTGCATTTCTGTGGGAAAGTGACTTTAAATAGTAACAAACACCCCCTCTCATCTCAGCTTTACCCTCTAATTGCAGTCTACAAAAGTTGAGCTGTATTCAAAGGAAGCCTTATCGTTCTCGAACCTAAACATTGAACATGTATGTCAAAGCAACAGTTTGCCTCGCAATATGACATTTTTCAAAATTGAAATTTGTTGTCTAATTACAGACAGCCACCAATACTGATGACACATTTCCCTACGAAAAAGTTGTGCTTCAAGGATAGCCTGATTTATGCCGCAATTTATTTCGATTTAATCTTTTAACATGAATATAGATTTTATGCTTAGCTCATAAATCAATCATGATTCATTCTCTGTAATTCGCCCTGCTCCCGGTCAGCGAACATCAACCTGAATTAGCCAGTCTGCTCAGCCTCACTGCACAATTAGTTATATCAAGAGTGAAAGCTTTAATCATTGGCTGGCTTGTCCTTCACTGAGCCCTGTGGCTATAGCTACCGTGAACACACGCAAGCAGTAACACCACTTTCAAGCTTTGTCATGGTGGCAACTTTTGATAAGACAAAAAAACTAAGCAGTGAAGGCGCAACGTGCTGCAACCAGAATGCTGGTAGTAAACTCCTCTGGGTGTGACTATGTGTGTGCGCGTGTAGCTTTTTCTGTCGCAGCGGTACCTGGGAGGCCCAAAGCAGTCTGTCTCAGTGATTCAGTTGGGTTTAAATGTCACTCACAACAGAGTCTGGGCAGCCCTAGAGACTACAGCAAACTACAAGCAACAAAAGGGGAGAAAATGACATTGGTGTTCCTTGAAAACAACTGTTCTCTCTGCTGTGACAAAGGTGGTGGGCAGAAAACAAGGGAATTTTCTTCACAGCTTAAACATAGTTCAATCAATCTCACGTGTTTCTCTTTACATTTTCGTATATTTGATTATTGAATAGTCTTATCAGAAATTGTGCTATCTAGTAGGAATTATACTGTATCTTTGCTGTTAATATTCTCAAATATTGCTGCTTTATGTACAATACCCTGAACAACCCGTCTGCACATCCCTCTTATTCACATTACTATTTATTAAGTCCCAGTACACTGTTTTTTTGCACATCTTATGTTTTTTGCACATCTTATTGTTTTTTTGCACATCTTATTGTTTTTGCACATTCTTATTGTTTTGCACTTTTCATTTCATTGCACATTTTACCTTATTTCTCTTCTTTTACCATATATATGCTCTCGTGTTGTGTTACTTTATAATAATTGTTTTATTTTTATTATTTTGCACTGTCCACTGAGCGGACCTGATTCGATTACATTTCACTTATAATTATACCCTGTATAAATTTATTATGTGACGAATAAAGAAACCTTGAACCTTAACAAATGCACCTAAGTGTTAAAGGATTTTAAAAAGAAAGGATTAGTTTGAAGTGTTTTCTTGAAACATTTTAATGGTTTAGCCATAACAGAGTTCTTTCAAATAAAAAACAGCAATATAAAATCCTCCCACTCAAATACATTCCCATGAGAATTAAAATGAAGACATCCAGCTGACTGGGCCAATACTCAATTTAGAAGTCTAATGTTATCTGTCATGCCTTTTAATTAACAGCAAATTTTCAAAACTGTGTTGATATTTCATAACCAAGTCATTATAATTATCATGTGAAATTTGTGCTTTTTATGTAAATGTAATGTTACCTCAAGGGAATTTGAGACTCGTCTTCTACAAATACTGAACCATTTTTTTCCCACACGTCAATTGTCCTCATTGTGGTTGTATTGGATATTTACTTTACTTACAGCCCATTAACATGTTTCTCAAACTAGAGACATACCGAAATGCATGAAAGGTATTTATAGTCTAACTTTCATATGACACCACAATCATTGATGAACTCAAACACTAAACAGCTAATTACATTTTTAAAGAATGTTCATATGGTGCATGACTGCAATTTGTTTTTATACCTCACGATAAGGGATTTTATCTCTTGAGTAAATGGATGCAACTTGATTGACAGCTGGCAGCTAGTATCAGCTTATAAGGTTATCCGGTACATTTACGCAAATAAAAGAAAACAGTTATTTCAATCTACAGTGTACATTTTGACTAAACATTGTCTTCAACAATATTGTCTGCTGCCAATTGTTGAACACATTGCTATACAGCAGAATGGCATTTGTTTACAACAATTTGTAGTTGCAAAAACTAGCAGTTAAATTTCTTTGATGTGAAACCATGTACTAGTTAATATGGAATCTCATTATCATGGACGTCCAGGATGATTGACGGTTCTTTAAAGTGATGCAGTGAAAACTCTTCCCTCATGATGTCACCACCTGTCAGAATGACAACAGATCCAAACCCAAGTTAAACACTCCACAGTCCAAAAAACAAACAAATTCAAGAACATCAAGAGTCAAATCTCACCCCAGTCCTAAGAGATACAAATAACTTATATTTTCCAAAGAGTTTCTTGCAGAGAAAACCAGGATTCCCGAAGCCGTTCTAAAATCCTATACAGTCAGGAACTTATCAAGAAAGAAACAAGCATTGGCAAAGTTGCAGCTGCTGCAAGAACAAGAAGTGCTTATGTTTCACTTTTCCTCTGTCTGTTTTCTCTCCCTGCATCTGGTGTCACTTCCAAATAAAAAATAACAGAACTACTCATGTAATTATGTTCCCCCTACAATTTATTATTGTTCAAACATGCCGGTGTGCTGCCAAGACCATCAAATGTGCTCAGTTTGAATTTGGAAGGCTAAACAATGCAATGTGATACATTATACCTATAAAACACCAGGCTGAAATTAAATTATTCATCTTTTATATATCGATCCACAATGATCCCTGTTCATCCAATTCATGGGCAAGTTGAGGCTTTGATCATCAGGATTTGTACAACAAATCTACAGCGTGAATCACACCTTTCTCATATTACTAGTATATGAACGATAACGCTAAACAAACACATACATGTTCTATGCACAACACCTTAAGACAACACTGACGCCTTCTACAAGTAATAATAAAAAATTAGATCTTAGATTATTCCTAAACTGGTCTTTTACTACTACTGGTTAAACACAAGCTCTCGGGCCTGTGATCACAAACTAAAGGCATCCATGCACCAAAAACAAATAAACACTTTATAATATACACATTTAGGCATCATCATAACCTTAGAAAGGAAGCAGTTGATTTGCAGGCTAACATCTTGGATCACGCACACACAGACGGTAAATGGTACTTAGATCAATGCCAGGTTTTTCTTAATCTGTCATGTTTTTGTTCCCATGCAAGGGTTATTCCACCATCACCCATGATGACGAAAAAAGTGAATAATAAGTTTTAAGTGACAAACTTGTTTTTGTGAATCACTTACGCAGTCTTCTCAGATTCCTGTCATTGTTTCAAGATCTGATCGTGACTCATTTCTAAAGATTCATTTCAGTTTTGTCCAATTACCAGAAGTGTGCTAGTGTAATATAGGCTACATAAAGTCTGACGCACAAGACTCAACTTCGTAGTTTATGCATTTTTTTTAAATCTTTGACTAAGAACCCCTCAAATTGTGTAAACCGATGCTTTTAACGTATATGTGTACTTGTTAGACAGGCTCCAAGAAGGAATTACTTAAAACTGAAACTAAAAGTATAAACATTTTCCATTACTTACATGAAATAAACATTAACTGAAATAAAATAAAATACAAAACGTTTTATTTCTGCTACTTGCAAAGGAACTATCTTTTAGTTGAACTTGTTGTACTAAAATAACTAAAACTGAAATAAAAATATAATTTTATAGAAAAATAAAAAAGATGAAAAGGTTACTAAAACTCCAAATAAAACCAAAATGAAAACAGGAAATATTAAGATAATAACTGATTCAAAATATTAATAAAAACTATAATAGTACCTCAATTATACTAAAATAACACTAGCTCAAAGTAGTCACAGAAATACCTTTGTAAATCAGTATAAGTTAAATATGACAGAAAACAAGTAACTGTGAGCCTTTAAAATCTGTGCATGCCAACATACTCTATTTTGGAATGTTTGCATTGGCATTATTTGTTAAATGTTCTCCTGAAAAACATTCAACCAAGACTTAACCCAGATATATAGAAGTACAAAATCAGGGAATACAGTCAAAATGTCAACTAATTAACGAGCAACTGTTTGGGGGAAATGTTAATGCTATTTAGTGTTTTAATGTAGTAGCTACAATACAGTTTAAAATACTGGAGTTTTACTAGTAATATTATACAGTACTATGTTAGGTAAATGTCACTCAGTTCTAAATTAGAAAATATTTTTGAAACAATTAGTCCAAACGGTTTAAAACTGAAACCAGGCCTACTGTTGAGAAAAGAAATAGACCGCGTGCTTCTCCCCCTCACGACGAACACAAACATTTCTAGAGAGCAGATGAGTATCTAACAAGGGACGCGGTGATACTTCGTAACGCTACTTAAAAACAAAACCTGCATCTGTCAACGGTCTCGAATCCCTCGGAGCTGGAAAGTATTTGACATATCTTCCCTCTTCATACTGAATCCATGCAGACTAAACCGCCCATTCTTTTATACAGTAGCTTTGAAGTATTGTTCGTTTCAGTGTCCCTGCACGCAGGCCGGTTTTGCGACGCTCCCTAAGGCCGTAGTCCCTTTAAAGTTACCGCTGAGCATGCTGTCGGGTGTGATAGGCTGCTCAAAGAAAGAAGCTTCGCCTTGTGTTCAGAATCAGATGAGCCCGTGGTGCTGCTGGAGAGTTCACTCACCGTCTGCTAGCTCCAGCCAAAACGGACCACTAACCCTTTTCCTTTTTTTGTATTGTATTTATTTCATCCTATCCTCTGATAAGCCTTTTCAAAACAAGATGTAACTCACCACCGAACATTTACATCCTCACTTGAATGAACCTACATGCTTTAAAGAGCCGGGATGAACATCACTGATGGAAGTTATTGTGGCGAATGGTTTTAACCGTAGGGTATGCCGATGTGATTGTTTGTTTTGCCCTGTATTCTTGGTGGCGGATCCCTGATTTCGGAATTATCGGTAATTCCACGATTCTGCTTGGAATCATCAGCGATCGAAAAGGGAATTCTGCACAGCCAAGCAAACTAACGTTACAGGGGATTTAAATAGCATTGCTCCGGGAGAAGAGAAGCAGGAAGAAAATTAATGTGGCGATTCTCTCCTTAACAGTAAATCATTTTGGATTGCAGAATGAGCAAGGAAAGACCTAAGAGGAATATCATTCACAAGAAATATGTAAGTATTGATCGTTTGCGTGCGGTTGACTTTAAGTTTGTTCGATGGTCTCGTGCTTGTGTCGATGTTAACGTTAAATTCGTAAACTTTGATCACGGATGGTTTGATGATCTCTTGTTGTGTTTAGTCTGGATTTTAAAACAAGGCGCAATTGCACCGCACTATGTTCACAGCACTTAAATCTATAGCAAGGATTTTCTCTGTAGCTGCTCAAACGTATATTTTCTTCGCTTTTGCCTTGGCATCCTCGTTTGTTTTGCACGACAGATGTTCGCTTGCACAAGTCGTTTGTAAACCAGGACGTGTTTTGTTTTGTTAGTACTCAAACTTCATTAGTACCCAAACTCCAGCGTTAAAGCGTAATTGTAATCAGAATGGCTTTGTTTGCTGTTCATTGCTTTCCGTCTCAAAGCCGCGAGGACAACCACGTCGCCCTCTTTTATTCCTGGTTATGTTTTCCCGAACTGATTTCTGGGTCATAAATGCAACTATCCCAATTCCCTTGCGTCTTTGATTTGTTTATCTCGGATGTAACTCATTCTTCAAGTTTAAGCAATGGGCTCTTTAATGTTTTCAAAGTAACCGTGTAAGGAAAGCATTTCCCCTGCCCTTGACGACCGAAGGCTCCAATAAATTGGTGGCAGATGCATATTAATTTACTTAAAATGGTACAGAATGGGAGGACAATCCACTTGTCTGAATCTTAAGTGCAATACCGGACTCGAAAGCTCAAGCTTGTGCAGTATAGCAAGTATTGTGGATAGCCTACTGTGCCTGAAACTCTTTTTGTCCTGTTTGCGTTTTGTCAGAGTTTCTGCACGTTTTAAGCAGATTGAAACCTTGAATGTTAACCTATCGTAATATTACACAACTGATTAGACTAAGCGCATGGGATGTCGTTTATCCGTTCGCGTTTAAAGGAAAGCGACTATTTTACCGTCTCTCTCCGAAGCGACGAACTTGTGGTCTATTGGAGAGGACTGGGGACTACATAGGGCTTGAACTTTCTGGCTGGTGATTTACTCTCCCCAGGAGCGGAATTAAGCAAGACTACCATAACAAAAGCCCGAGTCTCCTCAGAGACAGCCGAGCAACTAGTATCAGTTAACCCTCAAAGAACTGACTGACTCTTAACGAGTTTTCCAGGCGCTTTACCTGCGGTTCAAGAGGAGCTTCGTGTCGTAGTTTGCGGGACTGTTGTTCATTGCTTATGTCCTTAATTTATTTTCATGTCAAATTGATTGAATGGATTGCTACCTGGGAGTTATCTTTTCTCTGTACATGCATGTCTTGGTGATATTTTTAGCTCAGCAACAGGTTAAAGGGTTTGAAGCAAACATTGGGAGGTATAGGGTTAGGATGATGCACCACGGAGGCAGTTTCCATACACATTATTGGTAAAGCTTTCCGTAAAGGTGATTTGAAATTGTCTAGCTTTTGACAGCAGAACATTTAACGCCTCATATTCTTACATCAGCCCACAAAAGTGTGACGCAATTACTTCTGTTGATTGACAAGGGAAATTAAAGTGATGACAAAAGCAGTCCACCACACCACGTGGTGACCTTAGAAGAATGGACTCAGTTAACCATTGTACTACTATCAGTTTAAAACACCTTCCTAAAAAAACGTGTTAAAAGATTGTCAGGATAAGCTTTGGATGCATTAGAGAAATGCCGGTGATCATATGTTTTCCCTGGTTTATCATCAATATTTTTTGAGTAATAATTAATAAAATGTATACAAAGGAAGCCCAATGTCATTGAGACCTAGACGTGTCTCAGAAGTGAATAAAATACGAAGTAATAAAAATAGTAGCCTATGTATTTCTGCTCAAGCTTTGTTGAACATTTGAGTTGTTCCATATTTTTGTTGTTTCCATATATATTAGTGATTTGTACTAAATGGGAATTAATCACAAAGTATATGAAGACTGTTTTTGTTTAGGTCTTTTTACCCATTTTTAAATGTGGTCAATTAATAGAATAACCTATTCAGTGATCTGTGTGTGGTTACATGTCTGACTCCATCTTATATTACTGACCACATGTTAGTATGGTTAGGGTCAGACAGTGTAGGGCATGTGGAACGGACCTGAACCGTTCAGAACATGGCTGTTCATGTCACATCTGGTCAGGCAAACTACAAAAACAACCTGAAAGATCTGTTCCGGGGCCTGCACAATTCTTGGCCCCTTGGATTCAGCCTCCCCTTAATTAGCGTAAGACAATTATACATGCTTGGCTTAACCATATCCCCTGGAACATGAGTGCAAGGGATTTTTTTTATTACCCCATTTTCCTTCACATGTGCTGTGAATATTATTAAAATTAACTTGGTGTAAAGCAAGAGAAGGAGAAAAAATATGATAATAGATGTTAATAAGAGCAAACAAGGAAATGCAATTAGACCGTCCCTGATTGATAGACGTGTGTGAAAAGCAGAAGGGGGGCAAGTAGGCACTTCTTCTTTCAGACGAGCTCCTTTAATGGCTTCTCTCAAACTGACACTCTCCGAAGCAACTTCTCTGTATAATTATTTTTGAGGGCTGTTTTTAGAGCAAAGAGTCACGCTGGTTTTGATTTCGGACTTTGGCTAATGAATGCAGCCGGAGCTTGCATTTGTGTTCTTGTTCTGTTGAAGTGAACATGGCACATGGTGCGGGGGGAACGGGGGGTTACCCATGGCTATTCTTCCTCTCTCGTTCTCCCTATACCTCTCTTTCTCTCTCTCTCTCTCTGCAGGCCCAGCTGGGGTCAGGCCCTGATTCATAGACGTGTGGTGAGATAGCCACAGCTGTTGTAGGGGCCTTTACAAATGTTAAGAAGCTGTCAGTGTTTTTTTTATCAGGCGTACAACTGATGAGGGCCAAGTTGAAAAATCCACTGCAGTGTATGGCGCACAAAAAAGCTGGAAACAAAAATGGAGAGCATGGCCAAGGCTCACCGAGCCCTCCCTCTGACCCCTTCCCCCGTTCGAGTCCTCCAGCTTTACAATGTAAATGCAGGCACCTCGTCTATTTGTGAGGAGAAAGCTGCGAGGCTCTGCGTGTGTGCATGTGAGAGATTGTATGTTTGTGTTTGCCTCTAGCGCCACTGCGCTTCATTTAACCCTGTGTTTTAATGCAAATGGGGTTAACCCCCCCTTGATTTTTCAAAGATGTGACATGGCAAAATTCATGGATCATACCTCAGGAGGCCAGCTGTTATAAAAAGTTCATTTTGTGAGTTTGCTAGTAAAGGGTCATGAACACTCTCTTTATATTCTAAAATGTTCGGTTGATAATTTTTTTACAGAATCTGAATATAGAGTTTCCTTAATTGATTTGTTATTTTCCTGTTTAGTACAGTCATGCAATCTGCATTGTATGAAGGTGACTTGGCTGACTTCCTCATAGAAACAGAATAATATAAATGCTGCTATGATGAAAACATGCCTTTTATTTCTGATAGATAGAAGCACACAAGTAATTTGATTAAACTTAGTTAGTTGCAAAGGATATAATCAGAAACGCCTGAGCAAAGCAATGACATATTCGATGGATACTAGGAGAATGAATAAACAAAATCCTACCTATTTTTAATGTTTGTTAATTAGTAATCATAATGCATATTAATGCACTTCACTTGTGTAAATGTGTGTATGCAGTTCTTTAGGGTTGCATTTTGTTCACATTGTTGACAGGACATTTAAAAAACTGCATTTCAGGAGTTTGCTCTAAAATGCCAGGTCACTTGGGCAAAGCTGGCACGAGTGGCTGTTTATTAATTCCATGGTTATTCTTTTAAAATCTCACAAGGAAATGTTCTTGCCATAGTCCTCTGATACGATGATTCACCTCACGACATCGTTACGAGAATCTGGCCTGGTGCAGTAAAAGATAAGTGTTGCCTTTCTCCTTTATGTCTGTTGTGTCACTGGCTTGGTGCATTATGCAATGTGACCTTTTGCTTATCGACCTTTACAATCATATGTGATCCAGCCTTCACAAGTGCCTAGCTCCTTGGTCAATGTGTGTCTGCTTGCACAGGACGCATGACCGCATCAGCAAACATGCACGGGCGGTTACGTATGCGGATATGCCCACGTAATGCGAGAAATTTGCTCTCCTGACATAAAAACGGGTGCAGCAGATCTTTGATAAGTGTTACGGCTTAAGTGTTGCACTCAGAAAGAATGTTCTCCCTCCCTGCTTTTCATTCCTCTGTCCTGTACTTTGTATTTTAATGAGATACGAGGGCAGAGTATTAGATGGAGTCTTTCTCGTTCAGTGTGGTGAGCTAGTTGTGGTGGATGGTGTAAATCATGCACTGGAGAGGCTTAGACGTTGATGGAATGCCGTTTGAGCAGAACTCTAATGGCTGCATAAATGTGGCTTTGGTCTATGTCTCCTGACTTGATGTATTGTTTTGAGTTAATAATGTGAAGTGTTGGTCTACTTTTGGGTCTTGGCTTAAGGTCTCATACAAGGCCGCTGTCATTTTCCAGGTTAAGGCGGGCACACACTGTGCCAGTTCAGACACTCGGGCTGCATGATTAATCGAATGCGATTTGTCATGCGCATTTTGATAGTAAAGCCGGTTCTGTAATAAGCAGTAAATCTCCATCACCTGTTTCAGATGGAGCATAATTTATTACACAGAGCTAGCGCTGTCTTGGCTGAAAAACTAAAGTCGAATTTTATACCAAAATATTATCAATATTCAAATTATTTTCGCATTTAAAAGGCATAATTTCTGTTAAGGGGAAAAAGATTTTGGCTTCTCTCCTGAGGCCACAAGAGCGCACCGAGCAAATTATTGCTAATGCACGTTTCTTCAGAGCAATGAAATAACACGACTATCTTTGAAAATAGTGCACGTTTATAAAGCATATGTAATTAGATTAATGTAGATTAAACAATTAGCAACGAAAAGCATCCTGTATGTCATGTATGACAAAATCTCGTTGTGTACGCCTGGCGTTACTGAAAGTGCAGTCGCAATAGTGAGATTTTGACAAACTATTGTCAATACTGTAGTGATCTATGAAGCAAAGCTCACACAGAATTTGCTGTCAAACAGCTATTTGCTAGTCAACGTGGTGAATCTATTTCCAAATTGAACCCATTGCGAAATCTGCATGAGGAAATCTTAGACACTTGGATTGCTATTGAAATGACTATATTTGGACAAAAATCAGCTTTACAATGGTACATGTGACCACACCATAAAGGTAATAATCCCCACCAGTTAGCACAATTTCAGAACATTTGCTAGAATCTACTAAAGTGGCTGTTTTCACTATAAAATAAGAATTACGGTTGTCTGTGATTCTGTACAGCGTGTAGATTTCAGGCTAGGTCTTGGTTTAGATCTGGACCTCAAGGGGGTAGAACTAGAGATTTTCCAAGAAGCAGAAGTAAAACTGGGTTCGCTCTACAAATGTAGCGTTTTTTTTTCCATCTGACCATACCAGAAGAGTTAAAATGAAAAACTCCTTCTCTTGCCATTGAGGAAATTGTAATAGTGAGTTCCTCCGGTTCAGTAGACCAGGATTCTTTAGTATTGCTCGTTTGTATTAAATCCTAATACATGGGTAATGCCAGAATTGGTTAATCAAAGACGTACAATGATTTGTTCCCCTTTGAAGTTGTTTTTCCAGACACGCTTTCTCGGTTCCTTTGTGTTTTGTCTTGGTTGAACTTGGCTCAAGGCAGGGTAAACTCACTGATGTTGTCGTGTATGCTGACATGAAGCCAAGACGTGGCAGCAACAGGCAGAACCCTTGGCAGCGGTACTTCCCTTTCACAACTGTGTTCCCCTCCATGACGCTGACAGACTATTCTGCTTTCTGGAGGTGTTTTTGTCTTTTCCTCTGTCTGCTTGTATGAATCATTGCGCTATTGGTCTCAGGAATTGCAGTATACTATCCGATATGTTCCGAATGCGCTAAATGGGGCAGATTGGAATCGACAGTGCGTTGTGAAAGCAGCAATATTTGAAAACATTTACTGTAATGAGGAAGTGGCTTGTTCCGTCAACATTTCAGGCTTTTAAAAATCAGCCTCTGGTTTTCGTGTGTGTGTGTGTGTGTGTGTGTGTGTAAGCGAAAGTGTGTGAGAGCGCTTTTAAATGGAAGACCTCCCCCTTAGAGCGATGTAATGGAAGTGTCTTTGGGTACGCTAACCCTCCTGCCAGAACATTTGTAATTCAGTGCTGCATCTCTCATTAGCTGGCGAGATGCGTGCCACTGGGAGCCATGTGGCTGCTTTTGTGCAAGTTCAGCTGCTTGAGGAGAGACCAGTGGGGCCTCTCATAGGCCTGACACTGGGGTTAGTCATTTTGTTTAGTGTCGAGGGCCCTAGCAAGGCATTCAGCCGTGTAGTGTTTGACTTGTCGGGACAGAAAGTGTGCTTTATCCTGCACAGTGCTACTATTTTAGACCTAGGGCTACATTTGAGGTGTTTTTGGCCGAGTATCTTCTCATATTGTTCCGAAGACAACAGTACAGTGGAAACCACGGCTGAACTATTTACACTGAGTGCGTTCGGCTTTGTATACAGCATTAATCATTTGTTTTGTGGCCTGTTTGGATAGCCAGACCGGCGTGCTTTATGCTGCTTAACGTTCAGCCTGATGGTTTCGGTTGGTTGGTTTTTCAATAGTGGCAAAATAATCTTTGGAAATGCACTCCTGCAGCCAAAGCTTTACTTTGGTGAATTCATCCTCCTCATCCTCACATCAGTGTGACTGAGCTATATATGGCTCGCTAAAGCTACAGATCACAGAAAATTACAGGAAACTGATTGAGACGGCTGAGGAAGTTTGGAATGAGCAGATCTCTAGGTCCTTTAACCTGCACTGTGAGAGATCTGACCGGTGTATCACCGCCTGTTTGGAAACAGCATGTGGCAACCGCAGGGCTCTGCAAAGGGTCGTGCGAACTGCCCGCCACATGTTGGAGGTGAGCTTCCCTCCCTCCAGGATATTACACAGGCGGTGTTACAAGGAAAGCCGGATGATTATCAAAGTCCAGCCACCCGTCCACAGACTGCTCTTCTGCTGCTCAGGGCGACGTTTTCCGCAGCATCCGAGTCCCGCCTAGCCGACTGAGGGACAGCTTTTTTTACTTGGCTATCAGGCTAATGAACAGTCACACAATAATACCTACATCACAATCCCACTACAAAACATGCCATGCATGCACTTTACCGTTCAACTGGACTACACGCACACACTGCACTAATCACAACCTATCTGCTATCATGGACACCATACAATGCACATCAGACACTGCATATGCATAAATCTGTTGCACTTTGCACATCTACTGGACCAACCAATCTGCTGTTACTTTATATCTGTTGCACCTCACATTATTACTATGCATAGACTACATTATGTATAGATTATGTACATAATGCAGATGTGCCCATACGGTGTATAATGTGTCGTTGATAATTAAGTATGTCTTATAGTACACTTGTGTATGAGTATATGTATGTGTATTTTGCACATTGTCTTCTGTACAGTCTGAAAATATGTACTGTCCATATGTAAATTGCTGTGTTTTTTTGCACTGTTGTCCATATGTAAATTGCTGTTGTTGTTGTTGTTTTTTTGCACTGTCTGGAGCACTGTAAATGCTCCAGTGCAGTGTTTTTGCACTGTCTGTCCATATGTAAATTGTCTGTTGTTGTGTTTCTCCTTTTTTTTTGTCTTTTTTGTTTTTTTGTGCACTGTCTGTCCATATGTAAATTGTCTGTTGTTTTTCTGCACTGTCTGGAGCACGCTCATAAGAATTTCACTCACCAAGGCACTTGTGCTGTGGTGATGTGACAATAAAAGTGATTTGATTTGATTTTTTTGATTTGATTGAAGTTGAAGATGGGAAGAGTTGTACTCTTTTTGGACAGGTTATGTTTGACGATTTGGGTGCTGTGATGGGTTTTATATTGGATGGCAATTATTTACACTGAGCATAATAGAAGATGGATGCTATTTACACTGAGTAAATAGTGTAGATGATGTCTGTACCCAATTGTAAATAGCATCTTGTTTACACTAAGCGCTTTTTATGCCAGAAATATATAGTTTGAGAAATTGTGGGGGTGACTTTTGCCATTTTATATCGTTGTATTCTTTTTGTTGTAAACAAATACTTTTTTGTAAACACCATTCCAATTGTGCAATATTTTTCCTGTTTTAGGATTTGAAAATATTTAACCTTACACTCTGACAAAATGTGCAAGAAGTTTTTTTTAGGGTGTACAAAAGGTTAATAGTACCTTAAGGGTACAAATAGCTACTCTAAGGTACTAAAATGCACATTTTAGAGACCTATATGTTATAAAATTGTCCTATATGTTATAAATTGTCAAGATGCTACAAGATGCCCCCCCCCCCTGACATTGTACCAATATAGGAAACAATTTTGCGTTTGTTAACTCTTTAAATTTCTTTATTTTTTCAAAATGGCATTTTTGCTATTCTTGTGTTGCTTTGATGTATTGCTTTTTTAAATCTTCCATATAATGGGTCTGTGGAAAAAGACTTTGAATCCCACTTTGCTAGACACTACTACTAATTTCTGTTCATTTTGAATGAACGTTTCAAAGAAACACATAATCACCATTTTCCGGTTTTATTTCTCTGTGCGTGGTAGCGCCTACATTCTCTTTAAACATAAGCTGACCCTCATGGCAAGGATCTCCGGTGTCTAACTTAGTTTTAGTCGCTGAAAGGCAAACCTGTCCGTGGATTAAATGACAGTCTCTTGTTGAACCCACAAAACCTTTTGACAGTCAAGGACAAATCTGACTGGATCCAGATAATATCATTAAATCCAGTTCCAGATAGAGTTTCAGCCGTGGTGACTAATGTTGCTGTTAGCCCTGTAAAGTGATCTGATTTAAATAACTTTTTACACCACAAAAAGCTCATCAAAGTCATCGGTTACAGTCATCTTGGCACACAGCTGTATGCAGCATTATAGCATTTACAAGCTACTTTCCAAATGCTCACATTTATTGTCAGGTTGGAAATGAGCTTTTCTAAATGAGCTACTTACTGTTAATTTAAGACAGAAGTTTCCAATTAATTAGCACGGAACAAACAATCACTTTAGAATTAAATACAATTGAAAGTATAATTTAACATCTCCATAGTGACTAAAAAGCAGTGTCTTGGGAAAAAAAAAAACTAAAGATAATTGATCACACATGCACTATGCCATCAGAGAGGCCTAGCCTCTATGTTTCCACAGTAACCACCCTTAGACAGAACTAAAAAGTCTTTCTGCTTTTTTTTTTCGCCGCTTGAGTGTCTGAAAATAGTGGTGCTTGGTGAACGCTGAGAGCTCATAATGAGCTCTGACTGCTCCGGGGTCGACAGAATAAGCTTCTTAACTGCTCACTCATGAATCAGATGTTCTCAACAAATTCACAAGTTTTGTTGTTTTGTTTTTTTTGCAACATGTGAATGAAGCAAAATGCTCATTGACAGAAAAGCCCAGGAGCTCTATTGACCAGACCGACTGAGTTCAATGGAGCCCATTCGCACCCAAATGCACACGTGCATGTTAGCGCTAAATGCTGGTGTGCGTAATGCCGTCTGTTTTAATGCAGGTTCTCAACAGTGAGACTAGGCTGATATTGATTCTGCTGCTGATAAGTGATGCTTTAGTCCAGACTTGTGGTTAATGGCACACTCTTAGATGTTTGTCTGCTAGCAGACGTGAGCTGCAAGCACCTTTGCTCTTCCTGCCTTCCCATTTTTATCATCTCTCGGCTGCTCTGCTGGTCTCTGAGAGCGTCACTTGAATCAACTTTGCTCTCATTGAATTTGCATGCACTTGTTGGTCTCTGCAACTTTGAGTTTGAAGGCCGTAGCTGCTTCTATAGCAGGAGTTGAGGGGGGCCAAAACACCAAGGAATAGTTCACCCAAATATGAAAATTTGAACTATTTACTCACCCTCATGTCATTTTCAAATATGTAGGCCTATGACTTTTGTTCTTCTGTCAAACATAAAAGGAAAGTGTGTTGCAAACATTTTTTGTTGGTTCATGTGTGGTCTAAAGCAACATTGGACCCCATTGACTTTCAATTAACCTTCCCACAATGGAACTCAAAACAAAAAGTACATGTAAAACGCTTTATTACCTTTTTAGATTTTTTGTTTGCGTTCACTTTGTAATGAACAATTTGCCTGTATGCGTTTAATAAGAAGCTTTTATCCAATGTGACTCTGTATGTGTTTGGCAACTAGGAATACAGTAGCTTTGTTGGTCCCACTTTATTTTAAGGTCTATTAACTAACTACGTTAACTACGACTTTTGCCTCCGTAAACTCCTAATTATTGCCTAAAGGTTAATAAGGTAGCTGTTAAGTTTAGGTATTGGGTAGGATTAGGGAGGTAGAATATGGTCATGCAGAATATGTACTTAATAAGCACTAATAAACAGCCAATATGCTAGTAATATGCATGTTAATAAGCAGCTGTTTAATAGTGAGAATTGGCCCCTATACTAAAGTGTTGCTGCTTTATTTGTTTAAGATTATAAAAAAACAATACTGTGCATATGTTGCCAAGTCAAACTGGTTGTATTATATGAAACTCAACTCGAAAACTTTACCTGTAGGAAAGTTAACCCCATTAAAAATCTTAAGATAGTTAAACTCAGGCGGACTGGCAGGAGCTGAGGTGAAGTTGGCTCGCAGATGCGCTGAAAGATTTATGAGCAAACGCATATAAAAGAATGCTACTCCTGATACGGTAAATGCAGTACTATTGAGTGACAGCATCATGTTTCCAGTAAGCGTCTTTTAACACCGGGTAGAATTTGTCTGCTGTTTATTTCGACTGCTGTAATTTAGCTGGAATGAATGTCAATTTCTTGCGAATATTTTGCTGAAGCGTCAAATTAGTCATAGCTTTGTGTTTAGAGTCTGTTGAGGGCCAGAGATTCTCCGCTGGCTTCTTCCTGTGGAAAATCTCAGTGACAGGCGAGGAGAAAAAGAGCGACTTCTGTTTGTATGCCTCCTCATTCATGCATAGATGTGGGAAATCACCACGTTTTTGCCTTTGAAAATTTCAAGTCAGTAGCTCTTTGTGTTAGAATTGAAATGAAGGATGTAAATGCTCAGGTTTCATCATTTTACAGTTTTGTTTTTGTATTTGACAGAAAACCAAATAATGTGAAATCTCCCCCTCCACGCCATGAGTCATGTTCACAGAATGCAAGAGAACGTTGAATTTATTTAGTGCTTTTTCCTCCCACCTGTCAGGAATCTTTCTTTCATATCATTTTTCACACACTCTGATTGCTCTTCTATCCTTCTTTCCTGCTCACCATTTATTTTTTTACTTTTAAATCCTTTATTGTTCTTATTTTGTCCCGTTTTCTTGCATTTGCTGCCCTTTCCAGTGCCTCCCTGCTGACAGGCTGGGAAGGGAATCATTTGTGAGAAAGTAACAGCAATCCATGAGGTGAAAATCATTTCTTAATTGCTGCGATTTGGGCAGTGACCTGCTTGTGAGAATGGGTTTGGTTTGATCCCAAAAGCGCCCTGAGCGAGCTTCTAACACCTGGCTGCCTGTCTGAGGCAGCCTTAAAAAAGCTGGTTTGGTTGGAGGAAAACAGCGGATGCTTTGTTCGGCTGTAAATGGGAGGCTTGCACATTATGATCTATTTTCCCCTCAGACCTGTATGGATTTTTTTGCACCGCGGTGTGAGAATTAATGGCTAATGTGTAGAATATAGTTTCACGCTTTTCCATTAATTTAACTCGCCTTAATGGCACATACATGTTCGAAACAGCCTTACAGTCACTATTTCAAATGATTTATTATAGCTATTTTACTCATTTCTACTCCTTGTATTCATCTCATGTCTTTTTATTGTTTTGTGTGTTTTTAAATGACATCTGGCTATTTGACTTCACATGTTTGCTGTAGTGTGAAAAGTCTGGGGTTGGTGTATGTGAAAGTATTAATGTTAATACTTTTATTCAGCAAGGACACAATACATTGATCAAAGTGGCAGTGACATTTATCGTGTTGCAGAATACTTCTGTTTTCAAATAAATGTTGTTCTTTGGAAGTTACGATTTATTAAGTTTCAACAAAAAAATTAAGCAGTGAGTGTTTATCATAAATAATTAAAATAAATGTTTCTTGAACACCAGCATATATTGTATTGTTTTCTGTGACACGGAAGATTGAAAAATGCTAAACATTAATAAAATATAAACATATATTTGTAAACATTTTAAATAGAAAAAGGTTTCTGTACATTGTAATAATATTTAGAGTATTACGGTTAGCTTCTTTTTTTGATCAAATAAATGCAAACTTGGTACGCTGGTACAAAATGTTTCTTTCAAAAATGTCAAAATGTTTTTTTCATTGGTGCGCCGTACTTGTTGTACATGAAGTGGTGTGAAAAGAGGAAAAATTGAGATGGATGAATGGCGTCAAAGAGAGCTCTTATTTTCTTATTTTTTGCATGCTACTCTATTTCTATTTCGGTGCGGTGGAGAGACAGCAGGTCTTGCCTGTCTGTGGTCATCCGGTCGCTCTGCTCTTGTCAACTGTCACTTTCTGCTGTGGTTGCATCCTTCAGCACTGGCGTAACTGGTAATCTTATCTCCCTGTCAGTTCGCCTTACTCTCTGTCTGCCTCCTGAGCCCCCGTTAACCCCCTGAACCTCAAGCTGCCGCCAATCTGTCACTTCCCCTCCGTCTTGCGAAGAAAGATTGAGAAAGTGAACATCCGTTGAACTCCCATATATGACCGTATTATTCTTTGACAGACTCTGCACTAATAAATCCAGCTCTGCTGCACTGACTCACATTCCTAATTGTACATGTTTTATAATGCAGATTAAAGCAATTCACCACGAGGGGCTGTGCATTAAGTGTGATGTTACCAGGGTATAGTTAGGCACATATAGTGCTTAACTGTGGTGAAATCATTGTAATAAATGGCCTTGAATGGCTTATTGCTTTCCTATAGTAATGACAATAAAAGGAAAAATAATTAATTTACTACTACTATTAATAAGCAAAATAAAACGTCCTCCACTAAGTATCTTTCATATGTTGGCTATCAGATTTTAGAGCTTTTGTCAGGAACCATTCGGTCTGATCATTTAAAGTCCCTCTCGGACCCCAAAGCTACTCCACTGGCTGAAATTATTTTAAGGGTACTATGTAGGGCTGTGCAATTAATCGCATGCGATTCTCATGCGCATCTCGTCAGTAAAGCCGGCTCCGTGATTGGTGGTATATCTCCATCACCTGTTTTCAAATGGAGCATAGTTCACTGACAAGCTAGGCAATATCGCGTTCAATATCGCAGATGAATCGCATTCGATAGTGAACGTGATATCGCATAGCTTGTGAGTGAACTACGGCTCTGTGTATTAACTGCCGCTCCGTTTGAAAACAGGTGATGGAGATTTACCGCCAATCACGGAGCCGGCTTTACTGACGAGATACGCATGGGAATCGCATACGATTTAATTGCACAGCCCTAGTACTATATTCAGTGCCTTTTTAGAAATGCAAAATCACTTTTTGATATATGTGGTCTTAGTTATTTTATTACATAATCCCTGCTGAAAAAAAAAAGTTTAATATTAGCTGGTTTGTTGGCAGATCTTTAGGCGTTTTGGGCACCTTAGCCAATGAGATTAAACCAGTTAAGACCAGCAAACCATTTTAGGCTGTTTTAGCTGTTTGTATTCTTCAGCAGGGATGCATTTAAAATTGTAGTGTAAAATCATAGCTATAGATTGTGAAATAAAATCATTTATCTTTGTTTGGCTTAGGGTTGCAACTTGCAAGCTAACTGGTCGACTTGCAAAGCATGACTTGAGATAAAATGCAACCTTTTTTTGTGCAATTTTTCATTTTAAGGAACATGCAAAAAAAAACCTGCCTGTCTGTGGTTGTTTTTTATTGTACAGCTGCTTTTTACAATCCTTAAAATAAAGATGGTCAACTAATAGCAGGCCAGCTAATCGCTAGTGGTTTGTCAGCCACAGAGCAGTGGCGCTGAAACCCTGTAGAGAAGCACCCCTTCCAAACCTGGGATCAGTTTTCAGACTAACTCTTTCTGGCTGTTTATTATCCTGCCAGATTGTCCTCTTCCTCCAGCTAATGCACTGTAATATGATGTAACTTAATAATGTTGTCTCTGCGCGACCGGTCATCTTTCGCTGCCTGTTTTCAGTATGCAGCGTCTCTTTTTCGCGAGCTGGCCCCTTGATGTTGTGTAACGTGTGCAGTGCGCAAACAGTCAACCAATCTCACGGGGAAAAGACCGTAAATCAACCAGGCACTGTGGAGACACAATGGTCACAATGGCTCAATCTTTCATGCTTGACGAAGTGCCTGAAAAGCGCAAATCAAATTTGTGCTGAGCGTTCACGTTATCACAGTTCCTGGAAAAGTGGTGGGCTGCTGCCTTTGAACTAGTTGACCTTTTTGTAGGTGTTTACCATGCAGGAGAAAAGCCCTCCCTCCAATCAACGCCATCTTGTTTGCTAGCCACAATATGGCCTGACCAGGCACAATATTGCATTACGGGAAATGGAGGCAGAGAGGGACGTGTTTGTAGAGGAGTACGTGTTTCCCACACACTGGTTAGTTTTTGTTCTTGTCTTTTATTTTTGGTCATGTTTGCGAGACAAAGGTGAGTGGATAATCCGAGCATTTTAATTTTAGGTCATGTAATTCATATAAGTCATGGGATTTCTTGAGTTATTCCATCAGGCGAAATATCATCTGGTCTCAAGTAGCACAACTTGAGGTAACATTCATGTCTGAGGCACTAATGGTGCAAAGGCATAGAAGTCTCCAACCCCAAGTATGAGCAATAATGATAATGATTTATGCATTTTTAACTATACCTGCTGATTATTCTTTTGAACATTTCCCACAGATTTGAAGTTTGACTAGGTTTGTGAATTTGACTGGATTCGCTCGTATACTGTTCGTATGCTGTTCTTTTGACAGATTACAGTCAGGATGGCGCAGTGAGCTCAATGAAGAGTGAAGCATATTGTCCTTAAGTGTCCTTTTTTCCTTCATGTAATTGAGGCCTATAGCAGAAGAAAATAGAGTGTGGAGGTTTTGGGGTTTTACTTGACGGGTTCTTCTGGGAGATGATTGGCACGCTTTCAAGACCTGCTTGTTTTTCGTCTGTCAGGGAAAGATTGGACAGATTGCACTAATTTTTGTTGTTTTCCCATGACTTCTCCAACAAAGGAAGTTGTAATGTAAAATCCTGATTTTCTTCACTGTTGTGAGGCAATCTGGTGGGTCTAAGCGGTGGAATCTGCATTGGCAGGTTGGGCGGCTTAACAGTCAGGTCAACCGTGCATGACTGTGTAGAGACATCCTGTAACGTGAGAGCTTCAATCATGCTGGCGTTCTAACCGCTAATGTCTAGTTAGTATCAGCTGTACCTGTTGGGATGGAAACTACCGTGGTTAACATCATGGACATTGAACGCTATCAGTTTGCAGGTGTCATTGGTTGGGACAATAAATCAATTCCCTGGACAGATTTTATGAATGGGTTGGAAAGTACCTGGATTTTGATAGTTGTTCTGAACTTTATTGCTTTTTATTACATGTGTCCTTGTAATGTATTTTAATTATTTTTGAGATTTATAGGAACAATGAAAATGGCAAAGGAATGACAAGAGGAGAACAGGAAGGATCAGGAGATGTTGCAAGCTGGATTTGAACTTCATTTGCCTATATAAGCACTGTGGCTCAATGAATTGGGGCACATGCTTCCACCACTGTTGATGGCATAATTGTAGTTTTTCTTAAAGGAAACATTAGCATGCGTAATGATTAAGGCCACAAAATACGACAGCAGTTTTTCTTTAATTTCCCCAAACAGGAAAACCAAAATGGTTTTCTTGGCCTAAGTGAGTTTTTTTTTCCTCCTAACGGGACTGTAAGGTCATGGTCTGAGAAACCCATTCAAGGTCCCTCCGAAAAAATCAGAAGCACTGATGCACAGCTGTGCCATAAACCATTTCCTGAGGAAAAGAAATGTGTGGGAAAGAGTGCGTATTACGGACGTGCTGGTGTGAATTCAAGAACAAGGATCCACATTATAAAGGAATGATTTGCATACACGAATGCATATAGTTGACGCCTGTAGTCAGAGCTGAATTTAAGATGGCCTCTGAAGGATCTCTTTTAACACCTCACCCCTGCTCATACGGGGCGCGGGGGGCTTCTTTGTTGCAGCTCACCAAGAGAAAGAGAAATAGAGGAAGGAGAATACAGAGCCTGAAGCGATAACAGCCATGATGACAGGCCCATCACTCCACACTTCTGGAGAATGTTACATAAGCTCATGTCCAACGCCATGGAAGTAACATCTTTACATTTTCAGATCTCTGTTTGTTTACTAGGAATGTGAAAAATGACATGTTCTCAAAACTGTCTAGTCAGTGGGTGGTCTGGATGACTAGTCGACTACAACCATATAATTAGGCTGGTTTGGGCTTCATTTGACTCTGATAGGATGACGTTAATACGATTTAAAAACTGGCAAGATATGCAACAGAAGAGAACAGGCAGCAGGGGTCTTGAGGTACTTAAACAATTATTTTCAAATGGACATTTCTTTAAAGGAGATGCACTTACAAATTCAACTCTCTGAGAGGTTTTTACAGCATGGTACCACAAAAATATTAAAACTAACAAATTGTGTGTTGAGGAAAAAAAAAATCTAGGTTGACTAGATGACCTCAACTACTTTCTTGTTGGATGACCGGTCATTTTTTTCTCATTCGAGTGTCATTTTAAGGGTCATGAGAAAAGATGCAGCTTTTGTTCATTTGTTAATCAAGAGCGAAAATGCATTTTTCTTCCTGCATAAACCAGCCTGACCTCCCACGGCTGCTGCAACATTAGCCAGACGGCCAGGGGCCCGTTTCAGAAAGGAGGTTAAGTGAAACTCTGAGTATGTTAACCCTGAAATGAGGGAAACTGGGTTTTCCGTTTCCAAATGGGAGGTTTGTCAAACCCGAGAAAGCGGAGTAAGTCAAGCCCGTTTCTGAAAGAGAGGTAACTTATACTCTGAGTCAGTTACTGTGGTAACTTCATTTTTAGCTGCTGCCACGTTCTTGTTCCTTTTTTCTGTCTTTTTCCCTTTTTTGCCGTTGGATACCATTAAAATGAATATTAGTTCAATAATTTACAACTTCATCTCTGATATTATAATGGTTAGGTTATTGACAGTTATTAAGAATTAAAGGTACGCACGTGAACTTTTTTTGGGGGGGCTACGAACTTTTTTTTTGGGGGGGCTGTTGCCATAGTGAATCGTAATTTCGGAGCTCCACTGATCATGAGTTTGCATAGTCGTGGTGCACGCGCTAAACTCAGCCAACCTACTCAGAGTTGAATAAACTAACACAATTCAGCCGTTCTGAAACTGAAAACTCTGAGTTTAAACTTGAACTCTGAGTTGACTTACCCTGAGATGGGAAACTCAGAGTTGGTTGAACCACCTTATTGAAACGGGCCCCAGAAGGCTGCAAGAGTGAGTGCGTGTGTGTGTTTTTGTCTGGTTACCTCCTGTGTGTAAACATAAGGTTAAGAAGAGAGTCGCTGTGTCTTCTGCGCAGGGAAAGAGTTAATTCTACTCGCGCAGCAATGAGAGAGAGAGCGTGCGAGTGAGCAAATGAATGGCTGTGAAAGGGAGCAGCATGATGCTGTTGATAGGGTGTGGGAGGGAGAGAGAGTTAGGCGGAGCTATGAAGATGCCTGGCCAAGTCAATGGTCGTTTGCTGTCTCTCGAGGGCCTCTGATTGGCTGGTACTACGGTAGGAGAACAAAGTACTTTTGATGGGTACGCTGCACGTCCCTGGGTCTAATGGGAGTGTGGGGGGTGACATTGTCCTGCCTTTAGCCAGCTGCTAAGAAGCGGTGGCATCTGCACACAAGGGCTGTCTTAAAAATGCAATTTTTTTTCTCCAGTATGTATACAATGCAAAGTATGCAAAGACGCAGAGTGCACTACCCAAAATACTTTATCCCACATGCAAATGCACTTTGACTTGACTTTCCATTTCTAATGTGACTAATAAACAGAAACAATGTCAGCTGTTTATTAATTTTTTTAGGTCAGAGTTTTATTACATTAGATGAATTGTGAAAAATACTCCCATTTTAGAGATGATGACTGGACAAGTGACCACAATGGTCTGTTTGAAATGTTTATTAGCCAGATTTGAGCACTGTAAAAATAGTTGGCAGTATTCTGTATATACTGTGCAGAATGTTAGTATTTCAATTTGAACAAAAATTGTTTAATGCAAGGTGTTCAATCCAAGAACACAGTGTTTTGGCCCAGAGTCCTTAATATTTTACAATTAAAATAAATTTCCCTCTTAGCATGTACTGTTCCTTATTTAAAAAGTATTGAAGGATTATTTGACGCTGTGCCATATTCAGCATCTTATTTTCGTTGAGCTGAATGCCGCAGCAAACTTTGAAATTCCTGCCAATTCTCATATTGCAAAATTGCCTGTTTGTTGCCCTGTTAGCGATTTAAAAATCAATTTTGCTTTCTTGCTTGTATTTATTTTTATTTTCTTTTGACACTCAACACTTTTGCCCCATGCCAAACCATCTGCCATTGTTGAAAATGTCTTTAAACAGCCATAAACATTGTTCATTCACTTCATTTGACTCCAGTAAAAACACTTATCTTCACGCGGTTGTGACGGGAGCTATAAATGCTCCCAAATCAAAGGCTCCGTGTGTGTAGAGAGTAAGTGAGTGACACTTTTACACATACAGAAAGCTTGATGTTACAATTAGTTTTCATAAAAAAAGAACAAGAAAATTCCAGAAACACATTTACCTATTGAAGGAGGGACCAGAGTCATATCTAGAGACTTGAAGGTAAGATCTTGTGACCTGATAGAAGTAACCTCCTATTAACAACACCACCTATAATATTTTAGTAACCACTTGACAGCATGTGAAATAAAACCTTATCAACCGCATAGCAGCGCTTTTATTATTATTATTTAGTATAATGATGTTGACTTCTGCAAAGGCAAGGGTCCCTCATGTTTTTAGCAGAAAATATGCAAATGTATTTCACCATAATGCTCAAGTCATTTATCAGTAGTTGTCAAGTGTTCATACCTCAAACAAAAATCTCATTCGGTTATTCTTTTTTTTCTAACCTCTCTGTCACATCCCCACATTATACTGTCACAAGGAGAGAGTGGGTGATGATCAATTCTGAGCATTGATGATCTGTGTTTTCCCCCTCCCTCTGTTTTCAAACAGCTTCTGTTACAGTAACCATTTCCTCCCAGTGAAAGTGTCTGAGTCACCTGCACCTGAATAAAATCTCTGCTTAATATTTAAATTCAGCCTGGCGTTTAGAGTTGCGATTTTGCATGAAATTTGGGAGAAACATCCCGTGCTTCCTCCAGAACCCTCCCCCCTCCTTGTTGTATTGAAATGTCATTGTGCCTCACTTCATTGTTATCACTGAATCACGATTCTGAGATTGTTTCAAATGTTAATCAAATCACCTAACCTTCACTGAAATGCATGTCAGCTCATTTACACCTATAGTACTCTAGAAAAGAGGACATTCTGGAAAGAAAGGTTGTTTAATCAGCTCTGTTATGGTTGACTTGGCAAAAATCTGCCAAGTCTGTGGTTCACTGTAAATTTGTACTGTACAGGTGGTGAGTGTATGTGGAGTGAAGGGTACTCGTATTTAAAGTTAGTCTGCGCTAAGGAAATGGGGTTTCCCTCTGTGCTTCCCTGCCTGTGACATTTACCAGGAAGTGAGTGTTGTTTGTTTTGAGATCAGTTTCATTTTGACTTGTACGGATTGTAAATATATGCAGGTCACGGGTGACGAGTTGTGCAGAAATCAGTTTTGTGTTGAGTAAGCTGTAGCTCAGAAATATGAGTTGCCATTGTTTTTGATGACCCAAACAAAGCTAACTTTCTCATATACACCAGGATTCAGGTGTATTCATTGTAGTGTGTGTCTTTAGTGAATCCTAGTCTCATTGAACCTTGTTATGAGTTTCTGTTTATGGTTAAACTTAAATGGCAGCAAGTTAATGTGTTGGCATAAAATGTTAAAAACGAGCATCTTGACAACTGTAAAGCTTACTGGCTGTTTTTATAGGGCACTTACTCTGATTTTTAAAACATTTTTGGCCACTGTTACTTTTCACCATGGACGATTGTGGGTGGTATGTGAAGTTTCAAAGCCTCTCACAGAAGCTTTCATTGCCGCTGTGTATTAGCTGATTAAAAAGTACAGTTACACGTGTTTAGGTGGAAGTGAGTAGGAGTAAACATGATGAAGGCCTCATGCACGCAGCTGAATCGCGGAATCTAATCAGCACCGCTTCCTGGCGTTTCATTGATTTTCTAGGAGGCCCACGTTGGGGGAAATATCTAAATGGATCTCCGTGTGCGTAATGCAGTTTCCGACCAAGGTTGGTTGGGTAAACTTTTGGTTTTATGCTAAGGCTTTTTTAACCTTCTCATTTGAGTCATTACATTTAGAATAGGATGCCCCTTTTGAAAAAAAAAAAACTTTCTTTATGATATATAGTTTTTTGCATACACGTATGTAGTTTTCTGTTCTTCTGTTACAAGCCTCCCATCCTGGGTTGATCAGAAGAGATGTTATCATGTTATGTCCAAATCCAACTGCTGTAAAGGATGTTGTTATTGTCCCCTTGCTGCCTTAAACACCACTCTCTTTTCCCACAATCCCCCTCGTACCTTGGCTAGCTCCCTCCCGCTCAGGGTTCAGAGATTCAGCCACTGGTGACGCCGCATCCGTCTACCCCCTACATCCGCATCATTCTTTTCTCCCACTTTCCCATGTCTCCCCTTACATGGGACATTTTTTCCTTTCCAATGTGAGAGTTCTCCTCATCACGTGTGGGTGACTGGCTCTTACAATGGGAACACTGTAGGCTCGGTTCCCAGCAGAGAACCCGTAGTTCCCCTGCCTGAGTAGTTCTGTTCTTCCCCCGCTGTCCTGCTGAATAGGAGGTCTTTGAGAATAGGGCTGTTACCATCCGGTGGATGGGCATAACAGGTCTTTTCTCCTCATGCACTAGCTAAAGGTGCGTTCACACACACCGAATGACGCGAATAAATCGCGCTATGCGCGAAGTGACGCTTGAACTTTTGTTTTCCCATTCGGCGAGAAATTGCGCCATTCCACGAGAAATGCGCCATGACGTGATTCACTACACAACAGACACGAATACACGCAGGGAGGGGCTTTCCGCCAGGCAGCTCCAGTTTGCAAAATGATTCCTGTTTTTGTAAAAAGTACGAAAATGTATATACCGCTCCGGTACCCACATACAACCACAATTACTTTGTTCCATTGTTGTTTCGATTTTCTGCCTCCGATCGTATGACGTCCGCTAGAGCAAGCTCCTGATTGTTAACTGGCGCGAATATCCACCAAAGCATTTTTTCAACTCGCGCTATTTGGCGAATGGTGCGTCAAACGTTCAATTCGCGCCGCGTAATTCTTGCTGGGTAATCACGCCGCCTCATTCGCGCGAATAGCGCCGCAGGATTGTCTAGTCTTTGCATTGGACTTAACATGAAATCATTCGCGTATTCGCATCTTCACATCTGGTGTGAACGCACCTTAAGCTAGCATCTTCTCATGCTTGAGCCCTAAAAATTGAGCCCTGAGTCGTGACTTGTTAGAATCTTTTCCTAAATCTTCAATTTATCCCCCTCTTCACAGCAAGCTTTTTGTTGAATTGTAGTGAGAGAAAAAAAAATCAGTTTGAGGGTTAGACTTTGAGGCTTTGGCACATCAGGAGAACAGCTAGGTTCTATAAATACTTCTCGGAGAGCTGTGTGTGCAAGCCAACCATGTGACCAGAAAATCTGGACATCTGAAATCCCAGGCTGTGTCCTCTGGTTCCTGTAAAACAGTGGCAGAGATCAATGAATGCTCTCAAAATAACAGATGTTTGGGCCAGGTCTATACACTAGGTTAGTGCTCTGTAACTCAGACAGTCTGGTATCCCATCCCATTGTGAAAACTGGTGTTTGAAGAGAAGGAGCTTCAACCCTTCACCGTGCTTCCTGTGAAAGCCTGTTAATGCCAAATCAAATGCTTTAGCACAAAAGAAGCATTCATGATAACATATACAACTTCTCTATAAACTCTTGCCATGTCTAATCATATTTAAATGTGAGCAGACTTGGCGACATCAGCTGAAAACAAGTTATTTCAGTGAAGGTGCAATGAATTGTTTGCAGAAATAAGGAAATGTGCATTAAAGTAAACATGATACATTTTTATGTCATATTGGCTAAGAGGCAGGCACAGCTGACTCTCAGCAGCAGTGGAGGAAAGCCTGGCTCCTGTTACTTTATTTAGTTGGGTAATAGAGCTCTCGTGCTCAGTTTACCTCAACACAGAAGACCGTCTGGTACTGATGGTGTGAGATGTGTTTTAATGTACATGTGTGGGGGAGGGATAGTGTGAGAGAAGAGCTTGTGAGAAAATAATCCAATTAGTCAAGACACTACAGTGATGGTGTTATTTGTTCGACCGACTCTTATCGCACCTCCAGTGTCATTGTGTCAGTTTACTGAGCTGGTGACACATTGTTCAGCGTTCCTTTTCATGGTGTTTAACGCTAGTCAGTGTTCAAAGGCTATGTCTGGCTTTAGGAATGTCTGGAATGAGTTTAGAGTGTGTCAGGGTAACCTCAAGAATTCCTTGGGATTCTATTCGGCTGCGCTTACACTTTTTTTTTTGCTCACATCTGACACCGATCGGAATTTGTTGCACACGTGTAAACACAAAAAACCGCACAAGATACTTTTTTTTTTTTTGCATCCAAGTCACTTCCAAATGTGGATTTTAATTGGAAACACATCCGATATCTTCACAACTGACCTATGTCTAAACACAAATCCGACAGAATCCACAGAACTCCCAATGCGTGGGCGACTCGTTTGCTCAAAGATTTTTAATGGTGTTTTAATGACGGCATGCTGTAGTCTATATATGCGCTCGCATTTTATAGAGTTGGAAACTTTTTATAGGTAAGAAATTGCACATTCAGGAACTGGTTTTCAACCCCTGCCCTGTGAATTTTGAAAATAAAAGCTACATTATATGTCTCAGCAATGAGGTGATAACTTAGCAGTTTTTGTAATTAAACCGACAAGCTTGTTCGCAATGCTTTACAATCACTCACACGCCTGTGTCTCTGTCTCTCTGTGTCTCTGTCTCTCTGAGAGCTGTGTGTGTCTTCATGGAAGTGTGTAAAGTTGTAAAGTCTCTCTCTCTCTCTCTCGAATTAATTAATTTTAATAAATATATTTATTTCACTAAAGAATTCTACCTCTTACGAGCAGTAGATAAAATAGTCTAAAAAACTTAAATTACTGTTATTTTCCGGTCTTTATCCGTTCAGCCATGACAGCCGTTGTCCATGCTGGCAAATAATAATGGTCATTTGACGTGAATTATATAAATAATTTTAATAGCACGGTCATTTAAAGAGAGTCATTTAAACAAAGATATTGGATACCAGTTGTGTCTGAAGTGAATGTAAACAGACGGGCCAAAAAATCGGATATGGTCAAAAGATTGGATTTGTGCATTAAGACTTGCAGTGTAAACGCAGCCTTCTTGACCCCATGAATAATTTAAAAATGGTTTCCTTGAGCCCCCTTAGTGGCACATACAGTAAGAAGAGAGAAACCTGATTGACTACACAATCAATCGTCTGTCTTGATAGTGAGACTTGATTTTAATGCTTACATCTGAAAGGTTTGTGTGCACAAAAGGCATGTGTGGTGGATGAATAGCCTAAGTATATCACCAGTATATTACGGCTGCTTTGACCACCAAGCTTACACCTTTCTGTAGGCATGGAGTCTTTAAACCTAAAAGGATAAAGTTCTGTAAACGATTCGTAATCCACACCCTGTTAACAGATTCCAATCAGCACCTTTACTGACGCTTTTCTGGCTGCTTGGAGATAAGGCCAGTATTTGGAGTCCAGTTCAAACTCCAAATTTTTTGTGAGCATTCTGTTTTTCTGTTTCTCTTAGACCTGGCTAGCGACCTGTCGGGACCTTGAAACACGAGTCGTCCCAATCAACATATTTCCAGGACCGAACTAGAAAAAAAAACAGGGTCTGGTGGGTGCGGGGAGGGAGGGATGGATGTTTGTTGAGATAAGGCGGTGTGTTATTTAGGGAAGTTAGAGTTGGATGAGTGGCCAAACTCCACCCTTCGGGAGTCATGCGTGGTGTGGATGCAAGCCAACAGTAAAGACTTTATGAAAGCTTGTAAATGTTCCTCTGTAGTGGACAATAGTAGGAAATAAAGAGGAAGTACACATGGTATTTAGTGTAAAGGACTTTTCCTAGGAATTGTTGAATCACTCCGTGACTTGATGCTGAGGTTGGAAATGGTATCACTTGTTTGAAATTACTTGACAAAATCTGGTTGTCAGATGTACAGTAATTGAGAACTGTGACGTTTAATTTAAGACAATTCTTCATGTGTGAACAGTCTCCACAACAGAATGCAATCAGCTAAGCTAATAGTCATAAAGGTCTTATCCTCGATGGCCACCCTCAGCCCTTGTGATCCTGTTTTCGAGTCCTTACGGCTGACGTAATGTTGCAAGGCCTGTCGGGGAGATCTCCATTGTAAAGTCTGCACCATTGCGCACTTAACAAAACAGTGAATCGAGGGATAATTGGAGCCACATTGGGGTGCTTATAAGTATCCTTCTTAATCATAAATGGTCCTCATAAAGCTCCATTTAAGATGGGCAAACATTTTTCCTGATAAGCAGTTCTTGTATGTGCGATTATGGTTTCATGACAATTACCTGTTGTGAGTCATGAATTAGCTTTTTTCGAAACTGAGCAAAGTCCCTGCTCAGTTAGTGTCTTCTGTCTGTACTTGTTAGCAAAAGGGGAAAATATTTTTACAGATGTTGGACCTTCTAATTTATTTCTATGACTGGAGGTTATTCAACTGGAGGATGTTTCCCTGCACTTTCAGAAACTAAACATTCACTACTGTTCCTTGACTCATCACAAAAACAGTTTTTTCAAGTCCGCTACAGTGATATGACTCAGTAGCTTAGAAATGACTTGTGTGATGTGGTTCAGGGATTGAGGCTATGACTTCATTACTGCTAGTGTCTCCACTTGTTTATAAGGGGAAGTCTGCACGAAGCAACCGAGTAGACCTCCCGTACGCCATCCCTGGGTGGCTTGGTCTCAGGTGTTATTGGAGCTTGAGGACGGGTGACTGAGAGAAAGACATCTGGGTGGACAGAATTATAGAGTTGGGAAAAGGACAGAGGAGTCGAGTCAGACAGTGGTACTAATTGGACAAAAGCCTGGCAAATCTTGAATGGGGAACTGTGTCATGCCAGCACCATACTGGTCATGTGCACCTTTAATGACTAAGTGAGCAGATTCAATCCACCCATGGCCCCCTGGAGACAGCTTTCCACTAAATCACAGTCATTTATTTGCCAACACCCCACAGGAAAAAGCCCCCTGTGATGAGTGAATGTATATTTAAGCCCACACCGTGCTTTCACCATGCCAGCTCCACACAGTAGCGGTGCAGTAAGGCAGAGCTGTGGGTTAACCGGTGGGCTTGTGTTCAGTGAAAAGTGAACAGAGGATGTTTGAGCTCAGATGTATTTTAGAACATGCATCCTGTGCATCTTCAGCCAAAGTGTATGTGGACAGGAGCTTGTCCAAGATACTTCCTCCACGAGAAAAGCAGCTTTGGAAGTTTTCTGGAAATGGGCAAGCTTAGATATATTTAGACTGGCACTTGATAGTGGAGAGCAAGTATGAGGTTGTGGACAAGCTCTGGTCGGCATTCTCCATAATTCCCCCTCATTCTACATAAATGCATTTGGATAAAAGCATCTGCCAAATACATGAACGTCTAATCAGTTCTTGCTTTCCTTGGGAATTGAAAATATGACCTTGGCATTGCCAGTGGCTTGCTCTACTATTTTAGCTAAAGGAACTCATTCTTACTCTCTCTCTCTCCTTCCCCCACGGGGGAAGTCGTGGCCTAATGTTAGAGAGTCGGACTCGTAATCCAAAGGTTGAAATTTCCGAGTCTCACACCAAGTTTAATCTTGTCCTGCATCCCTTTTGAATTGGCTACTCTCAATTTCAGTGGATGAACCTAACAGAATGATGTGCATTCAGGTGTCTGTGCATTTGAGAGAGAGGGTAACCCTCAAATTACCATGAAGTGACCTTGAGGAAATTAAACCGATGAGATCTGTGAGGATGGACATCATTGTAAACTGGGACAACGTGAGCTAAGTGACGTTAACCGGTTATACAAATGCATTAATAGCTACAGTTGTTGCCCTTTACCGCACAAGGAATTATTTTACCGCACAAGGAATACTGTGTCTACAGAAATGGGATCTTGTATAGTGGGCTGAAGTGAGTGTGTGGATTAAGGTGGATGGGGCTAATGGATTGGGCCATTGCGCACTCCTCTGAGGACGTCTTTCCCTCCATTAGACACTCACTGGATTGAGGCTTCTAGAGCATCTGCATTTTACTGATAGAGCCAGATATTTTCTCTAAGGGCTGGTTTAGAGTCTGTCTCTGTCATTGGTTTAGATTAGGGCTCAGGCTGGTCTGAGAACAGTGGCATGGCCTATTCATCAACCATTCCAGTGAAATGGAGTTGAGGAGGGTTTTTAGCCCAACACACGGATGAAACGGTTAATATTTTATGGATGATTGGCAGAAATTGCAGCGGTTTCTTTTAATGGGTGTCTTCAGGTATGTGTTTGTTTGTGTGAGAGACACTGAGAGTGCGTGTTTGTGTAATGTAGGTCAGTAAGAGCGTAAGTGGTCTGTGCCAGCTCATATAATATGAGGTTTTAGATGCTTCTATAATTCACAATGCTGCCGTTATTCTGATGTAGCCTCATTTCGTCTGGCTAAGCATCAGGAACACTGCTGCCTGTATCGGCTTGTCTAGAAGCTCTCACATACACACTCTTTGCATGTCTGTATCTACACATCCTGGCAACCTCATGCCAAGCAGTCTTTTAATGTGTGTACGTTTGTTTGTGTCATTGGGAACACACCCTGCCATATCTTTGAGTTAAGTCAAAGCAGAGTTTCCAAACAGAAGCAGATAACATAGTTATATGCTTTATTTTATCTTAATGGCGTTGTAGCTGTACTTTTTTAACTGGTTTTGTTTCTGCGAGAGTCTTGGTAGTTTAGAAGGGGCGGATTGAGTTTCAGCAGGTTTGTGTGATCCTGTTTGTTCTGAATATTTTCTCTGATGCCTGTCTTGTGAGACACTGACAAATTGAGCAAAATAAAATTAGTGTTTGTCTTGTCATAGTTACATATTAATAAGTGTGTTTTTGTTTTGTGTGTGTCCTTTAATTATATAAAACACGTTGAATCATTCTATGCAATCAATGCATTACTATCTGTTACGTTAATTTTTAACAAAGTCTGCAATAGGAAAAACAGAAGCTGACTGTTGTTAATGCTTCACAGGTCTTTTTAGCATTAACCATATTAGACTTGTTCACTATTTCTTTAAAGTATTACACATATGCACAGTTATTATGGCATTAACACAGTCTTGCAAAGCATCACCCCTTTTGAAATCAGTAAATTAACAGCATTCCCTGACGTAAACTTGCTTAAACAGCCAAACCCTTCCACTTTTACATGAGCTTTTAGCAGAACAGCCAATACATTTACTAATGGAATCCACTTTATATCACTCTCTCAGTCTCATGTGTTCTTTCAGTATCTTGCTCCTCCGATCTTGTGTATAGGTCCGTATGAGATGCGGCTGTTGTTGATTCAAGCCGATCGAGTGGCACGGGACAGGATGGGACGTGTCTGCGCACCTTAATCAGCTGACATTAGCTCTACTGTTCCAGCCAGCTCAGCCGGGATATAAAGAATAATCGATGCCAGATTAGTTTCGTTGACCATCCTGGTTTAAGGGACAGACTTTAATCCTGTTTACGTATCGGCGTCATTGATCAGCTGTGCCCAGTTATAGTGTTGACCGTAGAGGTGTTTCTTGGTTAGCATGTGGCGTAGACCAGCATGCCGAAGAAGTGATTTTGTGGGGAAAAGGTTGCCAGATGCTCTGCTGAGTAAAAGTGCAGCTATTTTAGGAGGCTTTGATTAGGCTACAGTGACCCTGTGTACCGGAGAAGATGTGTTCTAGCCTGACCTCCTTCTCCGTGTCCTTTTTATTTTCTCATTTATTTTCTTGTATTGTCTCCACTCTAGCGGTTTAATGTTTTAGTTATGACTTATGGTTCTTCCTGAATTCTAAGCATTTTTCTCTCACCTCAGCGTTTTTTCTTCGCTGCGTCTCATGGTTTTCTCTCTAGATTTTCTGCATGCTCACCTTAATAAAGTATTGACTTATTTCAAGGCCATCTCTCTCTCTCTCTCTCTCTCTCTGTGTGTGTGTGTGTGTGTGTGTGTGTTGTGTGTGACTGTGTGTGTGTGTGTGTATCACTCACTCATTGTTTCAAATCCCTATGCTGTTGCTTTTTCTTTTTCCTGTGGAACTCAAAAGGAAAGTTTAGAAGAATCTTTATTCTTTCGCTCCAAATAATAACCGTTTGTATCTTTTGCTCTTTATGCAAAGTCTTCTATACCACACAACAGCTTTTTGGAGGGCAAGACTGAAATTTCTTTAATTAATGGATAATCTTATAATAGTCTTTTCCAATGTGCTGCTAAATGCTGTGACTGAACTATATGTGAATCAAGTTAAGAAGTGAATCAGTGAAACAATATCATATTTTCAGTTGCCTCATTTTCCCTTCAGTGAAGAGGTTGACAGTTTACAAATCTGACTGAACATGTTGTTCACAATTTGGACTGATTTATTCACCGATTTGAAATGGCGTGAAAGAGTAGATAATTACTGAATTCTCATTTTTGGGTGAACCATCCCTTTGCTCCCTATCCTTCATTAACAGGACCGGTGTGTCTGTCTGGTGACCTGCAGTTGTCTCTCTTGCTTTCTCTCTCTCTCAGTCTGTCTTTCCATGAGTCCCACTTTCCTCTCTTGCAGACTGACGTTCTGTCATCCTGGGGCTAAATTAGGTGAGGGTGTGTGTGCTGTGTGTATGTGTGTGCGCGTTGTGCATGTGTGTGTGTGTGTGTGCGTGTGTGATTGAGGGGTTGGAAGGAGGGCTAATAAAGCATTTCACTCTCTGTACCTGCTGTCTCTCTCACTATATTAACTCTCCATTTCTTGCTCAGGATCATGTCTGTTATTATCTGACTCGCATCAACAAGGGCTCGTTTCAGTTTAGACAAGACAGACGGTGAAAATGGTACTGTTAATGACTAATACATAATTTAGTTATTGATCTAGCTATATACTCCATTTAATAAACTGTAAAACATTCATTATTCTCCATCATCCGCATTGCTGTTATGTGTACATACCCGGTACAACCTGTTTGCACATTCCTCTTGCACATCCCTGCTTATATTATTATTTATTAAGTCCACAGTATACTGTATTGCACATTTTATTTTATAGCACATTTTACTCTTTATTTTTTCTTCTTTTTTTTTGTGTACCTATATTTATATATATTCTCTTGTGTTGTGTTACATATTTTGCACTGTCTTTTGAGCGGACCTGTCCTGATTTACATTTCACTACCGATTATATTCTGTATAATTGAGTATTTGACGAATAAAAGAACCTTGAACCTTAATGCATATTGATAATTGAATCATTGTGGCTTTAATGTACACTACATTCAAAGTTTGGAGTCTGTAAGATTTTCTTAATGTTTATGAAAGTCTCAAAGCTGCAGTTGAACAAAAATACAGTCAAATAGTATTATTGTGAAATATCATTAAAATAAAAAATGTAGCGCAGCCTACCTCTAGTCTTCAGCGTCACGGGATCCTCCAGAAATCATTCTAATATGCTAATTTGCTGCTCAAGAAGCAGTTTTTATTATCAGTGTCAAATTGTTATGCTGCTTACTATTTTTGCATAAACCATGATACTTAGTTTTTTTTGAAAATGGAAACATTTTGTAGCGTTATGAATGTATGAAAAAAATTCTTGCTGACTCTAAATTTACACTAAAAATAGTGTAAATTCATATTTTGAACAGTTTAAAGTATTTAGGTTCTTATTTTCAGAATAGATCATCTTTGCCTCATGTTGGTTTATTTGCCATGAAGAAGTTATCAGTCGGATAAACCACTTTACAAATTTGGATTTGAGTGATTCATGTGTGATTCATTTGGAGCACTTTTCGATCCAACATTATCATTTTCTCTCAACCTCCTATATGTAGCCTCTCATATAATTTAATTGTAAACTGAAATGTATCTTGTGGCAGATTTTACTTGGAGCTCCATTCATTGTCCCCACACATGCAGTTTATATATATATATATATATTCATTTGTCTACACATGATCCTCATTTGGAAATGGAGAGTAGAGCAGTGTGAGAGAAATATTGGCATGAACTGATATGTACTAGAGATGTGGCTTGATAACCTCAATCTGATTCAAGCTTCCACCAGTTCCTCTATTTTACAGCAGGAAGACAGATACACTCATCTTTCCCCTTTGTCTGTCCATCTCTTTCAGTTTGAACAGACATTTATAACACTGAGCTGAAATGTGCCATGTCAGAATTGGCTTTCAATAGCCCAATTTTTCCATCCCATCCCTGCCCGGTTGTCTTTCCCTTCCTGTCCAGGGGAGATGTGTATGCTGAGATATGTGCGATTCCTCCTGGTCTCTGTAAACTCATTAGACCTTGTCTCCTGGCCGGACTGAATGGATGGTTGTTTTTCTCCCTCCCCTCACCCCAGTACACCATCAGCAGAACGGCACTCAGTAAAAGACTGGCAGGACAGAGAGAGAGCGGGAGCGCCTACAGTCCTGGCAGGCGCCGGCCACATTATTGGCTGGCTTAATTGTGGACAGGAAATCTGGGAGTCGAGTATCCCATGTGACCCCCATGGGATGATGTCTGGCACAGTGGAGCATTGTGGAAAGGGGAGGAGATTGCACACATTCAAGGCTTGTTAGTTGCTGGTTTATGGTTAGGCCGCGGTTTAACCAGGAGTGTTACTGAACCATTAAAAACTAGTGGTGGTTTGTCGTTTATTTGGAGTCTTCAAAGATATTTCACACCTATGTGGCATTTGTTAATATTTGTGTGTCATTTTCACCTCATTCCCCCCTTGCTACCACTGTTTGATTTTTATAAAAACGACAGTCCATAGAGTGCAGCAGGGATGACATGTTTTTGTAGGCCAAACCATGAAGTCAGTGCTTTTTTAATGGGGTTTGATTAAATGCTTGAAATTTAGGTCTGTGGTTAATACAAGCTCAAGATATTTTCATGTTTTACTATACAGCATGCAATAAATCACAAATACCCGCACATAACAAGTGGCTAAATGGGATTACAGAGCTAAACTCATCTACTCAGTAGTCACTTTTACAGCCTCACTGTGTTTATAATTATGCTCTTGCACACTATTCTCAGAGAAAAAGTTTTTATTTTGTAAGAGTCATAAACTTTCGTTGGTCACTGAGCTTATTATTATATATTTTTTTACTATAATCCAAAAGCCAGTGGATAAATCTCATTGGGTTTTGTTGAAGAAATCGGGGTAATGCAAACTTGCAGGTTGGCCTACAAAAATATGCCATTATTGCAGCGCTCTATAGTGTAAGCACCAAGATGCTCTTAAAAGTAGTGTTGGGCGGTATACCGGTGTTTATTTTTCTTATGATATGATTTTTTTAAATACCGCAATACCGGTGTCATTTAAATAACATTCGGAACGTGACACTGTTAGAGAGGGGTCTCTTTTCACTATTGCATTTTGGCGAGGATACAGCTGTGTGTGTTACTAAGCGTGAAAGTGCCGAAACTGTAGCACTAGTAGAATGTGATGAGAGAGAAGTCATCCACAATATCCACATCGACCGCCACAAATATCCACCGTCCGCTGCCATCAGCTCCCGCGTCTCTCACACACCAGCACGACTTTAGCACTATATTTAACAACTTTCAGACCCTATTAGCGGCTTTTTTCCATAGAATATACTAACTGACAAACTTAGCAACTTTTTTGGACAAACCTTATGGTTCAGTTAGAATATGTCGCCAGTGCTGCGAGCGCGAGGTCTGTCTCTCCCGTTACAGTGTTGCCTCTCCCTACGTCTGTTCTGTGGAGTGAGCTGAGCGGCAGAGAAGAAGCAGTGCATTCAGCTGGCCATACTGCAGCAGAGCCATCAGTAAAGGAATACAAAACAGCGTTTCCAAGCACCTGTCACTTACGGACAGTTTGGAGTTATAAATATGAGCATAGATCGTCTGAGAATATTATGCCCTTTTTTTTTTTTAGTTTGTTACTCAGACGCAGGCAGTGCGCTGCCAAAACCACTGCATAGCCGCTCTTTACTGTAACGTTAGATGTTGGGGTGTAACGGATCGAAGATGATCCGTGATCCATACAGACCAGTCCCCACGGTTCGGCACACACGTCATGTGATTCGCGGATTAACTGATAAGTTTAACCACCATAGAGTGAAAGTTTATCATTTGCTCGCGTTTTGTCTTGCTAAAGTCGAATTGGGACTCGTGCACTCAGCCGCTGCTGCACACACTGAAGCGCGCACACGCAGAGAGATAGAGAGAGAGAGAGGCGCGATTCAGATACTGCCTCAACGGATGGAAACATACACACAAAGTTGTTAAGATTTCCGTTTTGGCAAGTATTCTGGTAAACACAGTCGGATATGTCTTAAGTTAACATATACATCTGTGAAAGAAAATCGGATGTGTGTCAGTATTAGGTCCATGCATTTAGTCTTAAAGAGACAGCAGCCTATTATACCTGCTTCTGTCTGCAAATCAAACAACACCACGGCTTTAACAAAGATTACTCTGTATTTAACTTATGCAGTATGCATTATTGTGTGGTTTTACACTAATTTTTTTTACATTTCTGCACCTGAATACTACTGTTACGGTCTTTATTTACAAATGTATGTATTAGGCTTTTCATCTATGCTTGTAATTTGTGTAATTGTTCGTTTTATTACTGACAATAGCTAAGCTAGTTAACGTTAGGTTTCTGCTGGGGTATAGAAGTATTTAAATTAAGCTTTTAGTAATTAATGAAAGGCAAACTGTGTTTTTTTTGCTGATCCGAAAAATGATCCGATCCGTGACTCAAAATCCGTAGTGTGATCCAAACCGCGAGTTTTGTGATCCTTTACCGCTAGTTAGATGCATGTTGATTTTTATCAGACGATGTTGCGATTTATAAATGAGAGTGAGTCCTGGTTAACATGTATTAATGGGTCGTGTTTAGTCACTATTTAGTGTGGAATTTTTCTCCAACATTCGGTTGTTACATCTGGTATTACATTTTCCCCCAATACCTCTTTTTTTCCCTTATATGCTGAAATAAAACTATGCGCTTGTAACTACTGGGAGCTCAGTTAGCGAACAAAGGAAAGTTATTGTAAAGTTTGGTTGCAGAAAAAAAACCTTTTCACGTCACGCCGAGGCGTTCCAGTGGATAACTTGTGAATTTAATAGGAGTGGCATGTGCTTCATCCACGTGCTACATTCGTTCATGGTTTACAGTGACGCACAGACGTGTAATGACGAAGAGTAGTTTTGCTACATCATTAGGCTATACCGGTTTGACAAGATAAAGTGGTAGTTCAGTTGCATAATTCAGTGTTTATGTGTGTTTGGGGATGGACTTTGGTTTGTGTTTTATTCTAAATTGTTTTAAGTGCCAATGACACTAATGGTAGATGTAATAACTGCTACAATTCAAGTTGAAATATCCAGTTCTTAACAAAGGAATAATTCAAAATATTAAACGTTTTAGGTACTGAGATACATATGTGGGACTGTGTAAGTGTAATACTTTCAAATCATTTTGAATAAAGTGATGTAAATAGTAGAAATTGTAAACATTTGGACCATAAACCAGTTTGTTTACAATTACAATATAGTATCTCTGTTTCTCTCCATTCTTAGATTAATTCTACAACATGTGTATTGCTTTTTTCTATGAGCTTAACCAATATGAGTTTGAGGCAGGACTATCTGTCTAAACAATACCAGATGTTACTTTTTGGAAGACGCATGTTTTAGGCTGTTGATCTTTTATTTTACTTCCTTTACTAGATGTTTATTTTGCATATTATTTTGCATACCACACAGTTTCCTTTGACATTTAGCCTGTGACTGGACTGGTTTGGCAGGTTGTTTATATACTGCCATATTTTCTGACGGTCTGTCCAATGCCTGATCAACTCTTTTCACTCAAACCTACACAAATGTAGGTATCAGGAAATGACTCGGATGTTCTTTGCACGCATACATATCATGGTTCAGTTCTTCAGAGTATGTGTACTAACTACTATGTAGGTACTAGTCTTGACATTCCTGTTTTTTGGTCTCTTCTCGGTCACCTTGATATCTGATGTGTTTTGGCCAGGTAGAGTTTCTGTTTGAGATCCTGCGGTCACAGTTGGTTTGAGATTAAAGCAGAGGAATCCGCAGCTGGATGTGTGACTCTAGTCCAGATATTGAAAGCCTCGCTTTCATTTTGAGTGGAAAGCTCACTGGTACGGCTTTGGACTGCTTATCCTGCTACTGGCTTTGCCCTGCTGCCAACAGCCGCTGCTGTGGAATAATGCCAGTGTGCAACTGAGAGAAAGGGACGCACAGAGCTCAGAGGAGTTGTTTTTCAATTGTAAATCAAATTTAAAGCTATTTTTTTGGACCTCTTTTGTACATTTGAGGACATTTTGAGTGGTTGACAAGACATTGGACAAGGGTTTAATGGAAAAGCCTGCCAGGACATCGCACCTCCAATGGTGGTTTAACATCTATTCGCAAATAAACTCTTAAACCACACACACATGTGTGTAAGCATTGTTTAAATGTGTAATATTTAAGCTTTGACACCGATCATCACTCAACATTCAGCTCCAGATAAGCGGGGTCAGAGGTCACGTGAGCTAGAATGACACAGAAAGAGTCTCTTCTTACACCCTTAAGGAAGGAGATGGGTGGGGAAACAATAGATACAAATTAAATGAATGATGAGTTCTGGTCATTGTCGACCAAATCGCTCTATTTTGTGTTCACCGGTTCTTTCCGGCACATGCTGGAAAGGATGTTGTTTTGCAGGGCATTTCTCCAAAAGAACCTCAGACAGAGGAAGTCAAGGTCTTCACCGTCAGTCATTCATAACCACCAGAACCATGTATTGATGCACTGAATGAAGGCTCTGTCCAAAATAAGTACACTTCTTGAATTAGCAGTGTTTGCTAATGCAAGTATCACTATTACTATTATTCATACTAAAATGCAGCACACAGACCTGAATGCCTCAGATCTCACTCACTTTGAGAAGTATTGTTTTTCTTGTGGAGAAAAAATGCACTTAATAGTATTTTTGTCATGTACTTCAAACATTTAACGTTTGAAATGATGTACTTCAAATATTAAAAGTACTTTAGATATTAAAAGATTTTTAGATAATTTTAATGAAATAAAAGTGCACTTTCACTTTTCTTATTGTTTAAAAGGAGCACTTTGTAATAATGTCCAATTAAAAGTTTGACTTGAGAGTATGTTTTAAATAGTTTAAATATGTTTTGTCCGGTTTTTGTTCTGTTTTAATGTATCGACTAAAATACTAACATATATTTTAACTGTAGTGTATTATTTGTTATTGCATTTTAAGCATACGATTTTAAATGTACTGGAGTTCATCATTATAAGTGTATAATTAAACATTAATTTAAATACAAGACAAACAAATTCCAATAGAAATGATATTACATTATAATTTAGTTTATCATAAATGCTTATCAGTATATTCGACAGTACACTTTAAACACATTTCAAAGACAGTAGAATTAGATATAACGATTTACTTAATTGGGTACTGCAAGCATTTATTATACATTTATAATACATGTAAACTATTATGCATTTGAAGTTAATTGCAATTCGCAAGCAGTCAAAAACATAACATTCAGTTCACATTTAAGTATATTACTGACATAGTACTCTTTTTAAAATTAACACATTTTGGCAGCACATCATCAATAACGTTGCCTGTTGTTCTTCAGTGAAACCTGAATTGCGCCAGGAATTTCTCAATGTTACCAGGGAAGGAACTAACAGGATCTGAGTCAGGCCTGGCTTGCCTATGCACGCTGGTATTAATTAAGCATATTTTTTTTTTAAACAAGGTGAGTGTAATTGCTCTTGTCAGGGGGCTTCGCCACGATTCAAACTCAGTGTTATTGTAATTTGTTCAGTAGTAGAGTGAGTGAGGGCCAAGCGACATGTGTGTGCGTGCGCGCCATATGCTAATTGCACATTTGCACCACATTTGTCTCACTGTAGTTGTTTCTCTAAAGGTGCTGATTTCCCCCTCACTGAATATTTAGTTCAAGTTAACACCTGCAGCGCTGGTTAGCTGGGACCGTCGGCTCTTCTTTACTTTACTTCAACAAATACTATCCCGTCATGATTATTGGAAAGCAGCACTGTGACTTTATCTGACATTTTGAAGGCTGAATGCGACCACGTAATATGTTGGATAAATGTTGCGGGGGAACTCTATAGATTAAAGGGCAGAGAGGGGTAAGCTTTCCGAACCTTTCTTTATTCCCAAAGTCCATCCTTTTGGGATGTATGGGGGATTGTGCGACCCCAAAGGGATTCTTAATTTCATTTTTTCTTTCTCTCTTTGTTACTTCATGAAATCCACACCACTTTGTCATGCAAAGGCTCTTTTTTTTAGCGGGGGATGAAGAGAGGGTTGCGGGGGTGAGATCAGCCCAAAGGGGAGGGGCTAATTCATCCACTCCTAATAATCAATCTTGATTGACAGGCCCTTTGAGCACTGGAGCTTAGCCATTCACCACAAGCTGTCTGGTGGGTGTGACCTCTAACACCAGAACCACCTGGCTGCCCTGACCCCTCACACCCACGCATGGACACCCCAACACGAGTGTGACTGCTACTTCCTCTCTGCTTATTCGTGCTTTGTTTGCACCACACATTTACTTAAGTAAATGTACAGATCGCTTAGTTTCCAGTGAATGAATGAACAGGAAATATCCAGTGTTAGAACGCACATGCTGTAAAAGTCTATATGAAATGGAAATGTAGTTTATTTATTTATTTACTGTAATGTAGTTTTTTGTACATAATTTCAGTTTACATAAATATGCTAATAATAACACACACACACACACACACACACATGTATATATATACACCGTTTGAGTCAAAAGTTTACATACACCTGGCAGAATCTGCAAAATGTTGATTATTTTACAGAGTAAGAGGGATCATACAAAATGCATGCTATTGTTTATTTAGTACTGACCTGAATGAGATATTTCACATAAAAGATGATTACATGTAGTCCACAAGAGAAAATAATAGTTGAATTTATAAAAATGACCCCGTTCAAAAGTTTACATACGCTTGATTCTTAATACTGTGTTGTTACCTGAATGATCCACAGCTGTTTGTTTGTTTAGTGATAGTTGTTCATGAGTCCCTTGTTTGTCCTGAACAGTTAAACTGTTTGCTGTTCTTCAGAAAAATCCTTCAGGTGCCACAAATTCTTTGGTTTTCCAGCATTTTTGTGTATTTTAACACTTTCAAACAATGACTGTGATTTTGAGATCCATCTTTTCACACCGAGGACAACTGAGGGAGTCATACACAACTATTACAGAAGATTAAAACACTCACTGATGCTCCAGAAGGAAAAGCCATGCATTAAGAGCCGGGGCCTGACAACTTTTGAACAGAATGAAGATGTGTATATTTTTTGGTTTTGCCTAAATATCATACTTCAGAAGCTACAGAAGATAGTTGCATGTTTTCCAGAAGACCAATCAAGTTACATTTTCCCTGATCTTCAAATTCTAAAAGTTTTCACGCCCCGGCTCTTAATGCATGGTTTTTCCTTCTGGAGCATCAGTGAGTGTTTGAATCTTCTGTAATAGTTGCAAATGAGTCCCCCTGTTGTCCTCGATGTGAAAAGATGGATCTCATAATCATACAGTCATTGTTGGAAAGGGTTCAAATATACAAAAATGCAGGAAAACCAAAGACTTTGTGGGAACTGAAGGATTTTTATGAAATGTGAAATCCCATTCAGGTCAGTACTAAATAAACAATAGCATGCATTTTGTATGATCCCTCTTACTCTGTAAAATAATCAACATTTTGCAGATTCTGCAAGGTGTATGTAAACTTTTGACTTAAACTATGTGTGTGTGTGTGTATGTGTGTGTGTATAAATATATATATATATATATATAATCACACACACTCAATAATAATAATAATATTATTATTACTTTATTATTCGTCAACAACAATAATATGCATGTTTAATTAGTATCATTAGTATTAATAATAATAATAATTATTATTAATTAAACCTTTATTTAACCAGGGATTAAATACTCTTGAGATTTAAAATCTCATTTACAAGAGGGTCCTGGCCAAGATAGGCAGCACATTTAGTTACACATACAACAAAATACATCAGTTTACATACACATAAACATACATAATTCACTCAAAACATTTACAATCCGGTGACTCTACAACTAGATCCTTTAAAATACATCTAAAATAATTTAGTGATACCAACTCTTTTAAGCATAACTTATCTTGTAATTGATTCCAATCAAATGGAGCGGCATAACTGAATGCCCGTTTACCCATATTAGTACAAACTTTAGGGATGCTTAAGAGATGATCGTCCTGTGAGCGAAGCCCATAATTCTTTACACCTTTTTGAAAGATATTCTGCTGTAAATATGAGGGAAGTAAACCTAAAATGACTTTATATATAAATAAGTACCAATGCTTAAGTCTATGGTATGACAATGCCGGCCATCCAACCCGAGAGTACAAAAAACAATGATGAGTAAGGGCTTTTGAATTTGTGATGAACCTTAATGCTCCATGATAAACTGAATCCAACGCCTGTAAACAATGCTTAGGTGCCTGCATATATATGATATCACAGTAATCCAATACTGACAAAAATGTAGCTGCTACTAATCTCTTCCTTGCTGCAAGAGAAAGAAAATACTTGACTCTAAAAAGAAGGCCCAGTTTTGACTTTAATTTTCTCACAAGGTACTGAATATGAGGCCCAAAAGACAGAGAATCATCAATTAAAAACCCCGGATACTACTTCAATCTCCAAACCCTGAAGAGTAGTAATTGAGCATGAGTTTGACTGTGAAGACTTCTCCGCATTTAGAACAAGTTTTAAATCGCTCTGTGTATGCTGAACTGCATCAAAATCAGATTTAAGATGACTCGCAGCCTGATCCAGTGTCGATGCAGAAGAGTAAATCACCATATCATCAGCGTATAGGTGAAAACTTGAATGTGCAAGGTTATTCCCAATATTATTAATATATAAAATAAATAATAATGGCCCAAGGACCGATCCCTGTGGTACGCCGATCTTTACATTCCGAAGTGATACATACTAGAAGTGAGTCCCTCTATAGTATTTATACATTGAGATCTATCTGACAAGTAATTAACAAACCATCCAACAGTATTTACTGATAAACCTACACTAAGTAGCCTCTGCTTCAAAATGTCATGATCTATGAGATCAAAAGCCTTCGATAAATCGATAAAAAGAGCAGCACTGTGGTTTTTATTATCCAATGCAACCATTAGATAATTTAATACTTTTATAATTGCTGTGGACATACTGTTTTTTCCTAAAACCGGATTGGAACTCTGAGGCATTTTTAGAAGATAGAAACTCTTTTAATTGATCATTCACAAGCGATTAAAAAAACTTTAATAAATAATCTGGCTTGGTCTAAAGCCAGAAGTACTAATCTAAAGGAAATCATTTTAGTTTAAAATGTAAACATATGTAATAATATCATTAACAAGCTATACTAATAATAAAGTGGCCTCGGGTCCTTAGCATGAAACATTTATATTTACTAACAAGATTTATACATTGATTTGTACAAGATTTATACCTGCCAAATGTATGATTTCACTAGATAAATGCAAATATAATTTCATGGCCTTAGGCCAAGTTCATTGAGTTTAAACCGACTCTAGCATTACTGTAACTACCAGACGTATGTTAGGCTTCACACTCATCAGGGACAATCCTTTCGCTGTCCTTTCCTCACACGTTCTTTAAATCCTCCTCCCCGTGTGCTTCTCCACATAGCGTTATATCTCGCAGCCCATGGCATGCTGTGAATTTGTTTTGTCGTGTCTTGTAACTACCTGCTTACTTTGACCATTTAAGAGGGAATAAAGCCATCTCTTCGGTTTGTGATAATAAAATGGCCACAGCGGCGATATGAAGCACACAGCTGCCGCTAGATGCCCCCCCCCCCTTCACCCAGTACAAGCCTTTTTATGTTAGTGTTTCGCTGGTTAAATTATTTATTTACTCCATTCAGTCACATTGAGCCTCTTGTATGTTTGGGTCAATAATATTTTTGGTTTGTTCCTGTCTGGTATGCTTGATGTCAGCATTATCAATAGTCATGAAATCACTAGTTGCCCACGACTTATTTGTAAAAGTTATATTGTAACATTTTAATTGTAACGTTGCCTTAACTTGTATAGCTTTGTATTTGTAGCTGATTAGTTTAAATATGAGATGGTAATATTTTGCTGCTTATTTTTTGCCTTGTTTGTTTTTGGTTTGGTTTGTTAGTCTTTGGTTTCAATTTTTTTGATTTGGTTTTGTTTGGTTGTGTTTTTTATCTGTATTTGTTTAGTTTGCTTTTGGTTTTGTTAGTCTTCGGTTTCATTTTGTTTTGTGTGTTTTTTGTTTTGCTTTGTTTTCATTTTGTTTCCTTGTTTGATTTTGTTTTGTTTTTTATTTGTTTTGCTTAGAATTTTTTTGCTTTGTTTTTAGTTTTTTTCATGTTTTGCTTTGTTTTTGTGTTTGTTTGCTTGTTTGGTTTTATTCTGTTTTTGTTTTTATTTAAAACTATAAATATTTGTTTTTCCATCACACATCATCAGGGAAGTGAGAGAGAGAGAACAGAAAATTATGAGAAAAGATGGCGAACAGGATTGGAAAATGTTGCTAGCTGGATTCAATCTGACTGTTCTGCCTACATGTGTGCTAACAGCCAAGTTATTCAAGACTGGTTTAATGTGTATTCAGTCTTCCCTCAGATTGTTTTTATTAAGAAAGATTGTTGCCCATTTGCTGATGGTTTGTGTGTGTGTGTGTGTGTATTGGCCAACATATGTTTACCTCGACCCCTGTTGCTCTCAATTAATGCTGGCCCATATGTATCCAGGGTAAATAATAGAAGCTGCTAGCGTGCACGTGTGTGTGTGCGTGTGCTCGTGCGCATCACACAGGAACTCTACGGGATCTGGCTGGCGCTTCTGCCGTCTGACCTGTGCTGGATTGATGGGGCAGGAGAGAATTTAATTACATCACTCGCAAAGGAAAGAATGGAGGGTGTAGATGCGGTTATGGAGTTTGTGTGTGCGCATGGTGGATTCAATAACGTCACTCTCACAGGTAGGGATGTAACGGTTTGACGATAAATCATAATTCCCCACGCTTAGTATTACTGTTTCATATTTTAATTATCATTAAAACCGTATTTGATTACCACGATTTGAACAACTCACGATAAATAAATACGGTCCAGCATAAAGCACAGTTTTCAGTAACGGTGTCACGTGCGCACAGCAGCAGAGTAGTTTCGTTTTGAGTGGAAATAGAGCGGAAAAGGTGGGAGGTGCTGAGGGAATTATACACATGAATATATAAATTAATTAATTTACCTTTGAAGGTTCTGACCGTCTTCAGAAATGATTCGATGGCATTTTGTTTTCATCTTCGCTCCATGTAATAATCTAAAGGAGGTTTTCTTAATCACAAAACTGCTTTGTGCACAGAGTTTCTGTCCACTGTATTTCTGCTTTTCCATATAAAGCGTCACCTGCTGTCAGAGAGTGGATCTACAGAGACTTGTATTCACATTCAGCCTGTGTGTGGTTTCTGTCTGGACAAATTTGGACCGGATTTGTTTGCCCTGCTGTAGATTTTGACCGGTTGATGTAAAAACACGCTTATGTGGATTCTACACATTTAAACAATTCAGATAAGCTATCTAGAATTATTTATAGAGCAGATAAAATACATATAATTTATTAATTTTGACACACACTTTTCTTTATTTTATTTAAAGGCTGAAATGTGAGGTTGACCTTTTTATGAAACTTTTTCAAAGCTGTATTTGAAGATTTAGATTATTTATTTGAACATGCTATTAAACTGTGTCAGTCAAATTTTTTATAAAATACCTGAACAGTTGTTGTTTAATTACCTATTTTTCACAGTCCGTGTTCGAAAACCGGAAACTTCGAGTAGTTGTGTAAAATAACTTCCGCTGTAGCTTGGATGAATGGCAATGCTCGTAGCACAGGATTGTTGTGATTTATTAATGAACAATTCATTATAGATTAATACAAAAATATTAACCACAGTTTTCAATCATTAATCGGTTATGACGAAACGAGGAAAAAATGTATCATGATATTCCCACGCATATTTCATGATTTAAATGGGAGCGCATAGGCGTATGTATGAATAATTCTTCAGAGACGACCAGCTTTTTACTTGTTGAACATCTCCAGCACATTTTAACAATACAGTGATAATACTGATAACCATGATCATTTTTGTCACTATAATCGTGATAAGAAATTTTCAAACCGTTACATCCCTAATCACAGGTTAATTAATTGGAACAGGAAAGGTTAGTTGATCTCAGACATCTATAGGATCATAAGCGTTTAACCCGCTGCTTACTGAGCGAGTTATTCAACGACACTAGAGTCCTGTGCTGTACAACTCTTCTGTGGCAGCTGTAACTATTACATAAAGCAGACTCATTTGCATTTAAAAACAGGGGTCATGGAGAGTAGATGTTCCTGAGCTAATTATGGGTAAGGCTACTCGAGTAATTAGCATGTCAGTGAGGTAATATTTGTGGAAGGTGTTCATCGTGTGTTTATTGCAGGATAATAACCGTTCTTTGCCTGGCATACTGACAGCAATGTCATTGTTTTCTGTTAAACCAATATTAATTGTTCATGGTGTGGAGCAGGATGGGTGACGATGGGAAAACATGCCTGTATATCATGTGTATTTTATACACGGTATGATAAAACGTTATTGATGGTGAGATATTAAAATATATTTCTGAAATTAATTGTAAATTTAATCTACCATTTGTGTTTTGTTATATATTGTAACTGTAAAATAGCATTGATACTTTAGTTACACATACTTTTCAAAATAATGGGATTTAATTTCATTATATATTTTTTTCATTAATACATATTTTTTTTAACATTAGTTTACCATAATTGATTAAAATCTCTCATTTGTATTATTTTTTTATTGTTATTATTTTAAGTGGGACACAAACCATTTTTTCTTAAAAAATGAATGAAAAAACAAATTACGAAATTATTTAAATAGTGCCGTATAAACGGTATAGCTAATCCTCCAACGACTGACATTTCTGGTTTATATATATTGCTGTATCGCATCAGCCTAACCTATTTATTGCTCCAATCTCTCCTTATCTCCTGTGTGTTTGCTGCATGTCTCGAAGGTGCAATGTTTCCTCCATAAACAGAAGGGTGTTTTAGGTGCCTCAGACGCCGGGCCGACTTGCCCTCTTCGTTGTCTTGTGATTGACATGTGGCCCGGTGTGATGCGGCGTGCCAAGCATGTAGGTAATGAAGCGCGGAAATGCTCCTGAAGGGAGCGCTTGTTACTCCCTGACAGTTAAAGCACCACTCGCTCTGCCAAGGTGTCCAAATAACAGAGCTGATGTATATTTATGAAGCTTGTTAGAGGTGGAGAGAGAGAGAAAATGGAGAGAGAGAGAGAGAAAGTGTCTGTTCAGAAAGAGGGCTGGAAGGTTGGCATAATGTTTTCTAGGGTTGGGCTGGACTTCTTAGTGCATCTTTAATGTTTATGGTTGAGCAAATAGACCTGGTGCTGTTTGTGACCCTATTTGAGGTCTTTTTTTTATTCTTGCGCACAAAACAATCTCAAGCTGTTAGTTTTTTCTCTGAAGATTCAGCCAAAGTTGAATCAATATGAACCCCTTTGTTATTCCCCAATATGTTTGTAAGTGCACATATAAATATTAGTCATTTGAAAGTAATATGTTTAAATTCTAATATGAAATTTGTGAAATAAGTGTTAATGTAAATTGTAGTATGTAGTGTGTATATACCATATATATATATATAATGTATGTGTGTAACTCTGTAATTAAAAAATCGAAATGAAGTCAAATGACATTGCTATTTATTTGCTATATAATTTGATAATACATTTTTTATTTATTTATTTTTCCAGCCATAGAAACATTTTTCAAGTAAATTTAACCAGTAATATTAACAGCCTAATTATTCGTGATAGACTCAAATCTTGATAAAACTAAGTCAAGTGAAATCTATATTATTCCAGCTGAATATTCAGGTTCATTTTGAAAAATGTTACAATGCTGTTGTACGAAATGTATAATGCAAAATAAACTAATTAATTAAACTTAAGTCGATCGAGATTTTCAAGGTTAGACCTTGTTAGCTGATATGTTTTGCTAGTCCAGGGGTGTCAAACTCAGTTGCTGGAGGGCCACAGCTCTGCACAGTTTAGATATAACCCTGATTAAACACATCTGATCCAGCTAAACAAGTCATTTAGGCTTATTTGAACACTACATGGTGTGTGAGTTGGAGCAGGGTTGGAACTAAACTCTGCAGGGCTGCGGTCCTCCAGGAACTGAGTTTGACACCCCTGGTCTAGTAGATCATACTGTCTCTTTTTAAGGCGCTTTTGATATGCGTACATGTTAATGTCTGCCTCGCCCAAACCAGGTAAATAGATGATGCAGTCATCTAGGCTGCCAATGACCAAAAACGACCAGTTTGGACCAACTAGAAACAATCTTACAGCAGTGGTTTTAGCTGGTTTTCCACATGAGTATTTCAATTATCCTTTAAGATCACATGAGATCTGGTTTTTGATGATCTCTCAGATGGTTTGTGTCTGTGAGTTAAAGTGCAGTCTCACAAGCTTATAATGTGCCGTCTCTCGGCGTTCAGTCCCCAGCTGTCCAATTTGTCTCCCAGCGCATGAGTCAGGAGTGTGGCCTGGCATAAACACCTCTGTGTGTCCTAGAGGGAGAAATCTGACGAGATCGTGCCAACCTCAGAAAGGCATCCTAGGACGTGGTGCTTTGTTTATCCCGCTGCTGTAAAACCCTCACTGAGTGACACCATGGTGTTAGCTAGCTCTCTCAGCGCTGCAGTTGCTGCTTTCTTGCCAATGGTTTGGGAAATATTTACAGCAGCTGTGAGTAGAGGAGCTAATTCTCGCACGCCCTACCACGCTCACAAGCCTCTCAGCCCCATACATTTGGCAACACATGCACATTTACACATGGGTATACATGCAATACATAGTATTGAATAGTATAATTTCTGTGCCACTAGCATCTGAAAGTGAAAGTCAAAGAAAAGTCTATTAACTATATAACTTAAATACATAATTATTATCAGTAATAAAATAAAATACTTTTTAAATAGTTAATAAATAAATAAATAGTTCAACTTTAAGCCTCCAAAATTAAATTGTCACTGTCTTTTTATTTAAAATTTGTGACCTAGAGATGGAGTCTCTCATATGATGCTGAAGTGTTATTTTAGTGTTCTTTATATAATATTATAGTAGTAATTAAAAGGACAATTAAAACAGTGATTTGCTCACCCTCAGGTTGTTTCAAACATGTATTAGTTTCTTTCTTCTGTTGAACACAAAAGAAGATATTTTGAAGAATGTTGGTAACCAAATAGTTGACGGTACCCATTGACTTTCAGTATTTTATTTTATTTGTTATTGTTTTTTCAAATGGCTGCCGTCAACTATTTGGTTACACTTTTTTTTAATTATTTTATTTCAGTTGCCAAGGAAACTTCTCAATAAAGCTGCTTTTATTTCAGTTAAACTCTTTACAAGCTTCAGTTTGTTAACTACACCAGCACTGGCTGATGCTGATTGCTTTGCCACGAGTATAGAAGAGAAAAAAAAGCTTTAGATATGTATAAAACTGTCTAAAGTATATATTTTTAATAAACACCACTTGCAAATCTTGGTCTAAAAATAGTGCAAAATGCAGTTTAAAAATGTAGCATACACATTTTCTCAGTTCATTCTGCATTGGCTTAAAGTGAATTTTGGACTTCGGTTTCAGCTAGAGTTACCAGACATCTTGAGAGTATTGTTGGTGCAGTGGCTTATTCTTGGATTTGACTGATGTTCGTTGACAAAGAGAGATCTTTTACAGTTGTCTCAAGTTGTCATAAAGTGAATCCCCCAGTATTTTAGTGCTGAACTGTCAGAATTGGCTGATAATTCAGTAGATTTGCAGTGGTTATGAGTTTGAGCAAATTTCATACACTTTATGACTGTGGTTTATAGACTGAAATAAAGGTCCAGTTCTTCTGTTATTACACTGTAAATGGGATTGAGATGTTTTAGCAAAGACATTTCTTTCGATTTCTGACTGTCTGAGTCAGATTTGGGCATTGTTAGCAGAAACCTGCTTTACTGTCGTCTCACACGCACAACGCACGCACGCACACACACACACACACACAGCGAGAGCTTCTGGCACTCCTCCAGCTGGCAGGCGCTGGCTGGTACTGAGGTGACAAGCTAACTTTGGTCAATTACACCAGTCACAAAGAGCAAATGAGGGAACGGATGGAGATACTGAGAGGAGCAGAGGTCAGGGCCACGGAGAAGTGCATGTAAGACATGTTGCAGTAAGCAGAACACTTGCTGCGTCTCCGGGGGGTAAACAGAGAGCAGTTGAAGGAAAGGTAAAATGTAATTTTAATGTTAAATTTTCCCAGTGTCCAATATTTTCTTGGTGACTTTCTTTGAGTGAGAGTTTTATTTTGCTGTAGTTGTTTAATAATTTAACATTTTAAATGTATTTAGCATCAGTGTCGCTTATTGGTGGAGGGACAAATGCCTTTTAAGCCATTTCAGAGCAAGTGCTGCATATACGTTTTTAATTTTTTTAAAGGAAATTAATACCTTTGTTCAGCAGGGATGCATTCATTTGATTAAAGTTCACAATAAATGCATTTTTAATCTTACAAAAGATTTATATTTCACATAAATGCTGTTTTTATGAACGTTCTATTCATCAAGGTATCCTACAAAAAAATGTATCACTGTTTCCACAAATCACTATGCTTTCAACATTAATAATAATCATAATAAATGTTACTTGTGCAACAAATCAGGATCATGTGACACTGAAGACTGGAATAATGATGCTGAAAATTCAGCTTTGACCACATAAAAAATATATTAAAATGGAAAACAGTTCTTCATATCTGTAATATTTCTCTATTGCTGTTTTTACTGTATTTTGGATCAAATAAGTCAGACTTGGTGAGCAAAAGAGACTTCTTTTGAATGGTAGTGTATATATTTACTAATGTCAAAATATCTGTAACCTTTTTCTCTCCCTACCGTGGTGCAGTCAGCAACCTCAGAGTCTCAAACCAGTTCACATTACGGAGATTGGTGTTACATAGGCAACAGCTAATTTGTTTCTGTCTTCGCATTCATGTTAAGGAATGATTTTATAGTAAAATCCCTTAATATCACGTCACTGTTAGGAGTGAGAAAACAACACCTGTATCTGCTGTAGTCAAACTATTCCACATTCTCTGAAAAACATTCTTAGATGCATTGTTCCATATTCAGTCATATTTCAGTGTCTTGTACGTGTGCAAATATTTCAAACAACTTCAAGCGGTAGCACTCAATCTCCTCATCACCCACTTAAGCTGAACATCCTCTGCTCTGCGTGTCATTTGATGGCCGCACTTAGCCAGACACGCTGTCCAGCACGAACGTATTGATTGTACGTGATATGGATTGCTTTTTGAGTGCCCAGAGTCCCTTGTGTGGCTGAATTCACTGTTGTTCTTTTTTCTGAAGTCCTTGTCTTTTCTGCAGCTTTTGAAGACCCAGTTAAGACTGTGGTCTCGAGAACATAATCTATTCCTGATTAGCATGAAATTGCTTTGTGGAGGATTTAGAATTTTATTATGCCTCTTCCTTTCTGAAAATTAATAAACTTTGTACGTGAAGGAGTGTTTTAACAGCTGACTTTTGCTAAGCGCCAGTGAGCGTGCTTTGTTTACTTGTTCTGACTTCTTCTCTGTAGTTACCCTGATGTTAGCAAAACCATGTGTTTCCTTGCACAGATTCCTCAAACCCTCCGCCGAGACTTTAAACTCTTACATATGACTCCGAGAAACTCATGTGTTTGTTTGTGTGTTTGAGCATTAAGAGCTTCCTCTAGTTCTGCACCTGATCTTTAGAGGCCCAAACCGAACAAGGCATTCTAGGATACATGAAGGGAGATTATAGTTGACAGTTCTGGAAGCTGAGATGTTGCAAGATCAACCTGTTTTTGGAATATATTGTGGTTCAAGGTGATGCAGCTGCTTTACCCAGCATGACCCAGATGCTATACCAGGTCGAAACCAACAGCTGGTAATAAATAGCAGCTTGGAGCAGCTAATGAGCATAAATTACCTATTGGACCAGCCAGAAACCAACAACTACTTTACATTTGGTTTCATTTGATGTTTTGTGGTTAGATTTTTATTTTCTATTTTGTTTTGTTCTGTTTAGTGTTTTGCTTTTTTTAGGGGGCCTATTCCAAAACCTTATAAAAATGTATTTGTTTTGTTTTCGTTTTTTTATGTTATGTATCTATTATGTTTTGTCGTGTGTGTGTGTGTGTATATGTATGCATCTTATTTTTGTTTTTAGTTGCCATTTTTCAAAGCCTTCAAACTTTTTTTGTGTTTGTTTCATTTTGTCTTATTTTCCCAAGTCTTCCTGCAAGTCTCTTATTTTTAGATTTCAGCTAAATGTTTTTAGCCTTGATGCTTTTGTCAGTCAATGAAGCTCCGCCTTCAGCACAAACCAGTTCACACACTTGAACATCTGTTTTCCTTCCATCGGTGTGTGTTTGTGTTAGGGTGGGTGGCATGGCTTTGTGGGTTTGTATACATCTTCCTGAGCCACCCAGGAGAAACAAGAGTTGCATTTCCTCTAAAATCCCTCGTGCTGATTACACTCTTTGGTTTTAGCTTTGTTCCTCTCCAACTGCTGTGGCAGTGGAGAAATCTCTGCGTTTATTTATTAAAGGCTTGCGCAGGCTGTGGGGCGACCTGTCAGATCCATTAGACGATCTCTCATCAAAAGAAGTAAAGGCAGAATGTGAAGGAGAGGTTTTATAAATTAAGGAAAAAAGAGTGTTAAAGGGATGGAGAGGTGGGGGTCTGGGAGTGTTTGATTGCAGTGTGGTGCTGTAAACGTGTTTAGCAGAGCCGCATTAAGACTTCATACAGCGCCGGCAGGAAGTCTCCAGTTTCATAAGTCTGATCTCTGCACCAACTCCACAGGGCGTTTTCTCCACAAATGTCATCTCACACACACACACACACACACACACACACACACACACACACACACACACACCAGAGTCAGACTGACTTTAACTCCATCCGGTGACCACATGAGGACACAACTGTGTGTGTGTGTGTTTGAATTACTTGGTTGATTGACTCTTCTCACAAGTCTTGCCTTAACATGACTGCTAGAACCTTAGCAATTTTAGCAATAACAGCTACATTTGCTCCAAAATAAATTAACATGTCATTTAGTTTATCTTTTGATTGACACTGTCCTCTGTAGTGTTGATAGTTAATACATTAACACTTGTAGAAACAGCACATTAATGTCCTATGGAAACATATGTGTGCTATGTGTGATTTTTTGCTTTTAAAGGATTGAGGTGTATGTGTTAGTCAGTGAACGCTACATTATAATCTCCTCTCATTCTGCTGGTGTTGAGTGTATTGATTCGGCAAGACTGTGAGCTCTGAGATCTCTCATGCTTTACCACGTCTAATGCATGGGGTTTCCTCCTAGTCACACACCGCTTCCTCTGTCCAGAGCGCTCACACACTCATGCTCGTCTCTGTGTCTGTGTGTGTGCGGTATTCTGCTCACTTTAAACGCATATGATCAGCTCTTGAATGCTGTGTGGTTTATGATTACATGATCAGACACTAAATCAGCACATGTTGAAATGCACAGTCACGAGTGCTACACTGGGCCTATGAAACATATCAAATTGGTCCCACAAAATGAGTGATGTCAGTCCCATTTGCTTTGTGGTAAAATTGAGCAGCAAATTTCTGCTCTGAATTCTGCCCTTATGCTGCCCAAAATTTTTTTTTTGGGATAGGTAGAAAAAGATACTGCAGTGTGGTTGGTGTCTTCAAAGACTAAGCTATTTCATTAGGCTAGATCAAGTTAACCTGGTTTGGGTTCTTCAACCATTTTGGGAAACTTTGGAGCCGTTTGTACATGCCTGTGTGGAAAACTAATTTGGTCTTGTCTTTGTTCTGGTAATTACCAACTTTTCTGAGTAGCTGATTTGCATTAGGAGAGCACACTGTGGTCTTGAATTCACTTAAGTCAAATTATATGACATCACATTTGAGGAGCTTATGCACAAGGCCACTGTGCTAAGTTGAATGTTACCTCAGACACAAAAATTCCTTCATCAAATAACTAATCATTCATGTCCAGGTCAGGAAGTTACAGAACTGTTTGATTTGAGATCAAGGAGGACCAAGCTGTGATTCAGAGCTCTCCTTCCTGTTTCTGCTGGGTGGTTTAATTTTGGTCCGTCCTAATTGCTCATGACTGTATGGTGTTATCCCTTTAAAAACATGGTTCTTATTGTATGAGTTTAAAGGACAGCTAGAGGCTTCTTTAGGTGTGTGGTCTCCTGCAGGCTGTGACCGATATCAGGCCTGCTCAGACTCACACTGAAGGAGAGCGTTTGGTTTGATTTCCCCTGTATTAATATCCTTTATTCAGAAGCTGTTAAGAAATGTCATGAAGCACAACAAAGAGTTGGCTTGATCTAATCCTCTTTTTCTATGTGTCAAGCTAAGCTTTTAAATGTAGTTTGGTTTGGGCCCAAGCCCTTCACTTAATTAAAAAAAAAAAATCAGTCATTATTTACTCACATTCATGTCATTCCAAATTTTATGGACAAATGAATGAATAAATTCCCTACAATCAGTCGAGTAGTGACCACTTCTAACTTTTGCTCAAAACTGGTGTTGTATAACTTTGAGCGAGGTGATTCGTTTGAATGAGATTTCTTAGTTTTGATACAAATAAAACATTTCTGTATCTTCAACTGTTATGGAGTCTCTTAACTTGACCGTTTCGATTTACTTGTTATGCGTGGAAAATAGCAGCATGAACATTCTTTAGACTTTCTCCTGAAGACTTCTTAGTTTGGAATGAACTCTGTAGGAAGGTAGCCCTTCAGGAGCAGGATTGGACACCCCTGGCCTGTACGAGCTTTGATTTACTGATATATGACTAATCATCATCTCAAGCTGCGATCTAGATGCTGTATCTCTCTGACTCGGTTTCGTTTCATCTTGTTTTCCCTTCTCGTTATCTCTCTTGCAGTCCTGTCATGCTTTTCAGAGGCCGCTGTGGTACAGATCTGTCTGGCCAGCTTCTATGTCTCGTTCGCTTGCATAAATAACTATGGGGCCCCTGTCCAAGGCCATTGTGTATAGAGGTTTTGTTGTTCAAGCCTCTTTTTATTGGGCAAGCTTGTAGCTCTGAAGGTCTCCAATAAACTGTAATTCAGCATGACATTTATTTATTTCTGTAAAAACTAAATACACTGCTCTCTCACAAGTCTATTCCATTTTGGCTGTTGGTTCGCACTTGACGCCACTGATTGGTGATGGCAATTTTTCACTCAAGCATGTCGAGCTTGGTTGTGTCGTCCACCTGTGGGCTGCCTGTGGCACAGCGCCAATGTCGACCTGATCAGCGGAGCAGAGAGGAAATGATAACCGTGTTTCTGTCTTGACACACAGACGTGTTTATTACTACTCTGTGCAGTCATTGCAAGCATACCTACAGGACAGAATTACTTTCAAGGAATCATGGATCTTTAAATTTGAGACGGTATGAGTACCTCGAGAGTTCTTGGGCCTACACTTACCCCCTTTCCACTTCCCAGTATCCTCTCGAATGTTTTGAGTACTGTTCCTGACCCATACTGAAAGACGTGTTTCTAAAAGCGTCTTTCTCCATTGGTGAGCTTTCAAATGAGCCATGTATTCTGCTGCAATGTGGATGCGTAACTCTGAGCGTGGAATGCAAGGTTATAAATTGCTTCCCAAAGATCACGCTCCAGCTAAGCACCTCTGGGTCCAGTGCACTCTGTCATTGCAGGGGGAGTGATCCAATTTTGTTATTGTCAGTCGAAAAGGGGTCAGAGTCTAGGGAAGAGAGTAATACTTTTTAAAAAGGACTGACACTAAGGACCCTTGGCTCTGAAGGGGCCTGTGTTGCGCACATTCCACTGCACTGAGGTAAAGGGTGTAATAGGGTGCACCTCCTGCACCGGACAACCTCTCTCCCTCTCTTTGTTGTCCCCTACATGGCTTTTGCTCAGAGCAAACAAAACAAAAGCACTTTCTTGTCATGACTGACTCCAACCAATCACCTTCAATCAGCTTACAGCAGACCCAGCGAGCTTGGATGTATGCTCTGCAGTGCTGACCCAAATCTCGGGCAAATACCGCTGTGTGTGCTTGTTTCCTTTCTTCCTCCAGCATCTGGAGGACATGTGTAGAGAGAGGAAGAAGCGCTTTAATATTTTTGCTCTTGAAGGCCATCTCTTCTAGCCTCTCTTGCTTTGTCTTTTTCGAGGAATTTGTGTTATAACAAATTTTTTGATGTTAAGAGAAAGATCACAGTTGGCACGTGGCCTACATTATTTGTTGATTAGATCCAGGAGGACTGTGTTACTATATTTAGCATTGTTCATTCGAGCAGGCTTCCAGTGCTCTTTTAAAAGAGCCTCTCGCGAGAGTATGGACTGCCTGCCTGCTAATGAATCCACTGTCATTATGTATTCATATGAGAAGGAAGGCGTACAGTATGAACTTCAAGCATTGAGATAAAGGAGTTTATCTTTTGTTCGTTCATGCTCCTTTCAGTGTCTGTGTGATATACATTCTCTTTATGATCTGATTGACTGAAACCTTGGTAGAAGTACTGGTTTCAGGTGTTATTGGACAATTGCTACACGCTGAATGGTTGATATACTTAATGGTGGCACCACATGCTATTTTTATAGTCATTACAGTCAAACTTTTTCAGAAAATGTTAAGTTGTTGTATGGTGGAAACTAGTGGATACATGCTTGGTTGATTGTTACCATTAACAGCAAGGTAAAATATTAGTTAACTAGTCAGCTTCGCTAGTCAGTCGTTAGAGGTCAACAGACCTTTGCTTCATTCATTGCGGTGTGTGCCTGTGGTGCAAGATTCAGTCGCTCTCATGGTTGCTAATGCCGCTGAGCAAACTGTCTGGAGGGGACGTTTGCTAAAAAGATTGAAATAAAAAGGGAAGTTTCTCTGGCTGTACAGGAAATGCATGCTCAATGGTGGTTTGATGCTCTGTGTTCAATTTAGCCTCTGTTCGCTCTTTAAACTTTTAAAAAAGAAACTTTGCTAGTAATGCCACGTGCCTGTTGTCTTGTTGACTGGTGGAGATCTTGCATCCTCATTGCGTATGCCCTCATTGGAATGCTTTAAGTATGCTAGAGCCCAAAGTCCCACTTGGGCCATCTATGTGATGGGTGTGTGTATGCATGAGTGTGTGAATGAGAGACACTTCTCCTCGCTCTGTCACACACCCATGTGCTCCTGGTGCTCATTAACGAGGCTCCTAGCTCCTTCGGGATGGAGCAGAGGGGGTTTCGGGAGACAGGGTGAGTGTTCGTATGTGTGCTGCGGGTAAGTGGCGTCTCTTAGCTTGTGCCAGCTCTCGATGTCTCGTCACATCTGAGTACCGGTGCTGCCAACCAATTCTGTCAGTGTATGGATGAGTCTGGCATCGTCGCGTTAACTGCCAGAAGCAGCTTTCTGATGATCGTCTTTGCGACAAATTTTCTTTGACAAGTTTGTGTGTGTATTTGTGCATGTTAGAAGCAGATTAGCTTCTTGTATATGATTCATACGTGTCTTTTAAGTCCAAAGAGTACTGCCATTTTAAACCAAATGCATTGCCTTTCAAAGTGTACTTCATTTGATAGCATGTACGAACAGATGCTTCACACATGCACCAGAATGCTTCATCCTTCTATTGGGTTTCTATTGTTTTTTTAGCAGGGAAGATGAAGTTGATGAAAACAAGTAGAACACATTGTATGCAAAGTGGCCTCTGTGGTTATGCTAACAATGCGATACATACTTGTTTTATTTATTTACAGACATACTTGAATCGTTTTGACATTTTAGCTTGTGTAACTAAACATGGTTCAAAATATCCCTTGTATCCTGTCATGATTTTAATTTTAGTTTTGAATCCAATCTAAATATTGTAAATGTGTTCATATAAATTTATAATTTTTTTTAGCATTCCAAATTGCTAAATTATCCCTTTTAAATGCTAAGTGTAAAATTAGCATTACATATGTAGCCAGGTGGTTTCATTCACCTCAGAGAAGAGTCTGTTCCGAGATCAGCATGTTTATAACTTGACACTCAGCTGGGAAAAAAGTGAGCATGTTGTCTGCAATGTGTTCAGCTATCACAACTGTGCAATTAGCTGCCACACTGACTCCTGGAAGCCTTGTCAATTCGCACATTCATGGAAGCTACAAAACACAAGCTAACACTGAATATCTGTATATGCGCAGAACCTCTGTGACTTGGCATTCGTTTTAATGTTGGGAGCAGTGATATGATTGTTCCATTCTTCTGATCGTTGTTTTCATTGCAGGCTAGTGAGCCGTGCTGCGCTCCTACAGCTCAGTTAACGCCAGTATCCAGCTCAGCATTATTTTTTTACTGAGCTGGATTGCTATATGTAGTGCAAGAAGGAAATAACCGTATCGGCTTGCCAGGCTTTGAGGGAAAGGGGGGGCGGAGAGGAGGGTGGAAAGGAAAAATAATACAAACAAGGTAACGCGTTCATGGTCAGATCCCAGAGTTGAGAGAGGAGTTATTTCCGACGGGAGAGGTATGTGCGTGCTGTGAGGAGTAATACTCTATTCAGAGAGCAGCACTGGCTCGGCGCCAGACCGCGAGGTGATAGCGAGCATGGGGTAATTGCTGCCTATCCGGCAGCCTGCTGGATTGTGCTCCTGGGATCCAGTGGCAGCATCACGCCTCTGAGCGCTTCAGCCGTCTGTGTGGAGCACTCTATGCGCACTCGCACGCTGATAAAATTGCCGTCTCTTGGCATAGGACCCTAGCGCGGCACATTATAGCAATAATATGTAGTTAATTCTCAAAACTGACACTGTATTGCTTGCTAATTCTGGTGTCTGTGAGAACAGCGATGTGGTTGAGCTGCGGTTTTGCATGCAGGCTATTTTGAGCCACACTCTCTCTGTGTGTGCATGCGTGTCTGCAGGTGTGTGTGTCTCTAACGAGGTGCTCTGATGGTTTCATACACCACACGCCCAATCAGCCGCTGTCAGGCTTCTGCAGCGCATCAGTGCGTAGAGCAGTCTCGAGGTGTGTGTGTTTGTTGACATGTCTGCTGGGAGATCTGATGTTCACCTGTCAGTGTCAGCCCCCGCACAGGAACTCAACTCGCACACACACACTCCCATGCCTTTTGTTTCTCTAAGCCCCGCTTTCTGCTTAACCCAACAGGAAACAATGCCACCGTGCAAACCTTACAGTTCTAATTGGGCCTTTCCTCCAGATTTGTCCAGTTTCGGGTCTCAAAATAATTTAATTGACAAAAGTCATGTGTAGCGCAGTTACTATCACTAGCTGTTAGTGGTGCTTGAGGAAGCTTTTTCTCTTTTAGTAACTTGGTGTTATTGAAACTCGCAGTTCATTGAGTTGATATGTGTGATCAGGCGATCACATAGACAAATACTGAAAAAGGGACTCAAGCCATATAAAAGGTCCAGAACTCAAACAATATTTAGGCCTACATTTCCATCCATTTGGATTACACAATTTTAACATTTACTTCTAAATTTACTGTGGTGCATACATCTTACATAAATGAAACATGGCAAAAAAATCATGGCTTAGTGTATCTAGTATTTGCATCTATTTATTTAAATAATAATTCAAATTAAAATACAATACTTATTTATGAAACCCATTCAAAAGAAAATGTTGACCAAAATGCTGGACAAAATAAAACTACAAGAAATACAAAACACACAACAGTAACACTGAATGGTCAAAGATAATAAGTATGTATTTTAAAGACAAATGGCTTAGAATACAGTGTCCTCACTAATATTGGCACCTTGATAAATATGAGCAAAGGCGGCTGTGAAAATAATTCTGAATTGTTTATCCTTTTGATTTGCCCTCAAAAAATTACTAAATTCTAACCTATCATGAAGTAAACAATTGAAAGTGGGAGAAAATCTCATGATGAAATAACTGTTTTTCTCCAATGGATGTTGGGCCACAATTATTGGCACCCCTAGAAATTCTTGTGAGTAAAATATCTCTGAAGTATATTCCCATTCATATTTACATTTTTTAGCACACAGGGGTGACTAGGAGCATGAAATTGTCCACCATGACTTCCTGTTCCACAGGATTATAAATATGAGTAACACCAAGACCAAATTCCCTTTATCATCCATCACATTGAGAAAACTCAAAGAATTATATTCTGATGTGCAGCAAAGATAATTGAGCTTCACAAATTAGTGAAGTGGCTTTAAGAAAAGAGCTAGAGCCAGTGAAAATCCCATTTCCACCATCAGGGCAATAATTAAGAGGTTCCAATCAACAGAAAATGTTACGAAACTGCCTGAAAGAGGACGTGTGTCTATATCGTCCTAATGCACGGTGAGGAGGAGAGTTTGAGTGGCTAAAGACTCTCCAAGGACACAGCTGAGAATTGCAGAATATAGTTGATCTCGGAGTCAGAAAACATTAGAAAAAAAATTGTCAAACAGTCCCTACATCACCACATGTTGTTTGGGGAGGTTTCAAGAAAAATTCTCCTAGCTCATCCAAAAAACAAACTCCAGCATATTCAGTTGTCAGACACGATGGAACTTCAAATGGGAATGGTTCTATGCTCAGATGAAACTAAAAAATGAGCTTTTTAGCAGCAAACCACCAGATGTGTTTGGTGCAACAGGGATAAAAAGTACCCATGTGTACAATGAAATATATGCTGTATTTTTTATGTTGTGGGCTATTTTTCTGCTGGAGTCATGAACATCTTGTTTAGACACACGGCATCATGGATTTATTAAATACCAACAGATAAAAAATCAATAAGTGACTGACCCTGTTAGAAAATCTTATTAATGGGGCATGTTTGGATCTTCCAACCGTACAATAACACAAACCTCAAAAACAACACAAAAATGGGTCACTGAGCACAAAAACAAGCTTCTGCTATGGCCATTCCAGTCCTCTGACCTGAAACCCTGTAGAAAAGAGTGAGGTGAACTGAAGAGGAGAAGGCACCATCATGGAGCTGTGAATCTGAAGGATCTGGAGAGATTCTGTATGAAGAAACGGTCTCTGATCTCTTATCAGGTGTTCTTCCAAACTCTTCAGGCATTAAAGGAGAAAACTCAGAGCTGTTGTGCTGGTGAAGGACATTTCAATAATTGGGTGCCAATAATTGTGGCAACATGAACTAGAGAAAGTATTTCTTACACAATGAGATTTTCCCCCATTTTCAATTGTTTTACTTCAATGATAGGTTGAATTTGTGAATTTTTGGAATGAAAGTAAAAAGGATAAACAATGCAGATTTATTTTCACAGCCCGCTTTGGTCATATTATCAAGGGTGCCATATTAGTGGAGGACACTGTAAATATAATAATTGTAACTCAATAAAAATTTTCATTAAAAATAAATAAAAAAATTGAACATTGTTAAAATATGGCTAGCTGTGGAACAAGCAATATTCAATTAGTTCAAATATATGAAATTGAAACCAATTGGATATTTTTTATGATAAATCAAACATTTTGGTTTATTGTGTATTTAAAATGCATTCCGTTTATTAGTACGGTTACAGCATTTTGCCCATTTCTTACCTGTTTGGTTTATGTTTGTCTGACACTTATGCATCACTTTAAGTTTATTTGTTTGTTAAAACTTTGTGATTAAAATGGTTGGAAAGTTTATATGCAATTCAAATACATGAATCTTAAAATTAGGCCTATATATCAACTATCTAAACACAGTGTTTCCCATACATAGACTTTACCTGGGGGGGCCGCGAGCGCTAGGTCTGACTCCCGGTGCAGTGTCGCCTCTCTCGCGTCTGTTCTGAGCAGCGAGCGGAAGAGCTTTCAGCTGGCCATAACGCAGCCGACTCGTCAGTAAATAATTTACAAGGCAGCGTTT
>JAPDDN010000685.1:0-120557 GCA_027422405.1 Ptychobarbus kaznakovi
TTAAAATTGTTATATAAGGCTTCGTCGAAGCAACGGAGTGTTATTTTGCAATCAGCATCAGATCAGTTGATTCTAACCTTATGCGAAATAGCTCTTAACGTACTCCGCGGGACCATACCTCTAAACAACGCACAGTTCCGAAGATTAAAAAAGAGAAAAGAGGAAATCAAATACGCTGCTAGTAAAAAGATAAATGTTGAAAGAAAAAAACGCATGATTAATCAAAGAGGGGGTTTTCTTCTGCCTCTGTTAAGCGTGGCCATCCCATTTATCACCAGTTTAATAACCTCCAGACAACATTAGAAATGGAATATGCTGAAAAGCATTATGTAATTCCTCAGAATCAGATGAATAAATTAAGAGCTGGCAATGCACGTGAGACAATTCAAGAAGTTGTGGAGAAGGATTTGGACGTGGCTATAAGAAACATATTACAGAGGTCTGATTTAGATCCTACGGGAAAGCCAAACTTTATGTCAAACGCTTGCAGCGTTTTTTTTTTAAACAATATAAAACAGGGTGATTTGGCAAGCGACACTTTAACTCTTACACGCCCGAAACCGGACGTCATTCATAATACCGACGGAGAATGCTGGTACAAATGTTAACGCTCCCATCCCATTCGTCTAATAATGTTTAATGCTACAGATCAAATCGTCGTCGAAACCTTACACAATGACCGCAAAGGAGTTTAAAAATGTCCAAAATCATCTTGAATAAAATTTCTAATGGCCAAACAATGGTTACATTTGACTAATACTGAGAATTTGGTGTTTTAAAAGGATGTTATATAATGATCACACATGCTGGACTTGGTTAAATGTATAACAGCGCCTCAATACGATCCATGAGGATACAGACCATCGAGGTTTGAGTGAATTCTGGATGCTTTTGCTGTTTTAAATAGGGTCTGTGGCATCCATGTGCCCCGCCGTGTCTCTGTAAAACAAGCCTGCCGAAAAGACGCTTTCGAGCGTGTCTCTACCGAAATTGATCAGAGCTTCGATCAAACATCTGTAAGGATACGTGCTGGAGCTCAGTGTTATCAGACGGTCGCCTAGAGAAACATCCACCTGCGAGAATATACACGCTCCGGGGTAGTTTATTAATCCGAAAGGTGCACCATCCGCTATATCGCCCCCGTCCGGTCTGGTTATTTTGATCCTTGTGTATAGCAAGGTGTTATTTAGATCGATGTAATCTTCACCCGTCCCTGCAATAAAAAATTCTATCGGTGACGAATCCGTTATCGCTGATAGAGGTGGTATTTCGACGTAGGTATTTTTTTCAATAGACGTCTGGGTCATAGGCACTGTAAATAAATCTAGCTCAGATTTAATACACTCCTCCGACATATTGTGGAATAGAGCCATGGTTTAGAAAATAGTATTCAGAGGTCTTTTGACACAGAGGATTTTCTTTACACGTCTCGTACGGGAACGTTGTGAACGTTTTGCGACCGTGCGTCTCTTACTAGTACGTTTAGCTTTCTTCACACGGCCACTCCCCCTACGTATTCGTGCGCCGGGCGGTTTAAAAGAACCGCGCGACATAACCATTAATCCGTTTCCGTTTTGACCATTGTTGTTGTTAGTGTCGTTATAAGATCTTGATAGGGCACTGGTTACAACGTCACTAGCTATGTTTCTCGCTGCGGTTTTTAGATGTGGTTTTACTATACTAAAACCTCTTTTCAACAGAGGTAGCGCGGTTCTGAAAAGCGCTTTGAAAATACCTCCTATACCACCCCCGTACATAACAGGCCCACCGGCATAGCCGGGTAACCCGTTACCGGCTTGGCTTCGGTAGTATGCGACATAGCGTTCGGGGTCCATGATCGCGTGATAGTTTGTTAAAACCTATTTCACAGGTCTGAAGTGTAGTTTGGCCACAACTTTACCGTAAGTGAAACGGACGTGTTTGTTCTGATCGTCTTTGACTTCGATGCAAATGTCCGTAATATTAGATTTATTCACAGGCGCGTAATGCGGCTTATCGAACCTGACACTGACGAAATCGTTAGACGCTCCCTCTATATGTACAGTTCTCAGTAGCGGCACATACGAATCACCGACTGATTGATATTCGATCATGTCTGTGTATATGTACATGCTATAAAACGCACCTCTTATATCGGCCTGGTGAGGGGCGTACGTCACGACAGGTGCGTCACCAGAATGGTCTTTACGACTTTGATTTACAGACCCTAGAGGAACTCCTGGTTTTAAGCCTAAAATAATGGCCAATTTTCCGTGAAATATCAGAGATGTATTCAGCGGTGCTTTAAGAAATGTCCTGTTTTTGACGTGATCGTAACCGATGGTCACTCTAGGAGGCAGATTTGTATTTATTTCTCTAACCAGAAACAGTACATCCTCGTAATATCCTGGTTTTAATGCATTGCATACTTTAGATATGTTTTTAAGGTTTTTTTCTTTAATATACATAATCACACCCTCGACCTCTTTGGGGTATTTCTCATCATACCCTAGTATGGTGGGGTCCGTGTTGATAATAAACGTTGCATCCTCATCGTTAAATGTGTACCAGGTATTCGGATAATGAAATTCGATCAAACCCACCTCCCACGGCCCCTTGAGATTAATGTTCCTGGCGAGTTTTGTTTTGTAATTAGAAATATGATTGTCAGGGTATATGTTCATCGATGCGTTGCAAGGTAGCGTGACGTAAAACCCTCCTTCGCCCATGATGTAGATTTTTTCACGAATGATGGTTATGATAGACTCGTCGTTACTTTAAGGGATTCTGTATGTCCAAGATATCCTGTTCTGGCAACCATGACGAGAATTTAGGAGGCCAACCTCGCCATTTCACAAGACAGAGCATCTGTTTTCCTCTCTTTTTTCGATCTAAAATATTTTCTATTTTAAATGTCTTATCTTGATTTACTATAATCGTTTGTAATTCTTTTTCATAAAAACATCCATCGATAATATCGCCATCGTAGTCTTGCAACCTGTACACTGGAGGGTTTCGTGGTACACAGGCCGCTATTGTGAAAAACTCTTCCGTATAATTCTGTTCATAGCCCTTAGAAAACACGTTTCTGACTTTAGACACCCTAACCACATCAATGATTTTATATCTAAAAATGGGTACGTCTTTAGGCATCCTTCCGTACAGATTATTAAACACATCCGCTTCGTTTTCTTTATGTACGTCCAGGGGTCGCATTTTAATACTTTTGTGATAACTAGCGTTATACCCATCTATAAGATCTTGTAAGATATCATAATAACGTTTTGAGTTGACAGCCGTTAAAAACCGTGAGGATCTGTCCCGAAGAGTCCTATTAAAACGTTCGATTACAGATGCTTTGACGTCACTCGCTGTAGCAAAATGATGTATGTTATACTTTTTCATCAGTTGCTGAAAATGTTTGTTAAAAAATTCGGTGCCCTTATCAGTCTGTAATTTTTGTGGCACACGGTTTTCTTTGAGTATGGAATCGAATGCTTTCGTGACCTCCTTTCCTGTCTTATTCTTCAGCGGGCGAGCCCAAGCATACTTACTGAAAACATCTATGCAAGTCAGTAAAAATTTTATATTATCGTTTTCTTTCGAATGTGCAGACATGTCGACCAGATCTGCTTGAAACTGCACATCTTTCCCGTACACCACCACTCTATTACGTTTGTATTTGACAGGTGCAGTTCTGTGTAATGTATACGCGTCCTGAGCTGCTAACCAATCCGTCACGTCTTTATCCTTCAGAGCTACTCCGTATTCCTGTAACACGCCTTGTTTTAACCGTTCTTTACCTCCCAAAGATCCTGGATCTGAAGGGTTGTAGTACACATTTTTCATTAATTCAGACATCTTACTCTGATGTTTTTCAGAAATAATGACCACTATGGTAGTGTCGAAGGTTTTTTATTTACAATGGATGTAAAAACATTGAATACGATTGGTCACACAACATCTAGATACTGAAGGAATTTCACACACATTACAATATTTTTCTCAATCACATAATCAACTAATACATCAATAATTTTAAGCACATCCGTCGATTTGTTTCTTGCCTGTATCATCACACATACATCGGTTACATAAGTACAAAGACATAAAATGTTACCTATTTTAAGACTTTCTTCAGTTTCAGACACAATGTCAATAATGTTTTTAACCACAGTGTGGGTTTCACACCCCTTTGCGATGCATTGATTTGCAGTGGTGGACAAAGTACACAAATCACGTACTTGAGTAAAAGTACAGATACGTATAATAAAATATTACTCCAGTAAAAGTAAAAGTACTGCTTTTTCAATTTTACTCGAGTGAAAGTACAAAAGTACTAGATTTTTTATGTACTTAAGTAAAAAAGTACTGATAGATTTATTTTCCAATTTTATATAGACTACTTTATTTAATTTTATATTAGCACATATTTTTATAATCCTACTGCCCAAAATACCTGGGATTTTCCCAAAATAACCACTATATGGAGTAAAGATATATATTTTGTTGTTGATATGGACTACGTTGATGAGAGTGATGTAGTAATGTTCACTGTGAAGCTTACACTGCGATGTACCTGAGAGAAAACAGATTTGACCATCTAATTTTCACCAGTAAGAAAAAAGTGTTTTAAAACTTGTTGTTTTGCAGAACGTCACAGTTATATATGAAATGAGAATAAGGCCTGAAGTTAGGAAGAACATTTTAAGGAAAATATAATTATATTTTCATAATGATTTTTTTCTTCTCAAACCTTGTCTGTGGTGTAAAAACACTCCTGGCCAAATGCCCCAGAGGGCTTCACTTCCCACTTTGATAATTACTGTAGTTACCATATATGAAACATCATCATCCTTTCTTTTACCTCAGATGTAATCTATCTAGGGGTTGAATAAAAATATTTGGATTTTATATCTAAAAATTTTCCTCAACTTAGCACCACAAGCTTGTTAGCTAGACAGTTAGCATCAGGTAACAATATTTACTTATTTTCAGTATGGTTATGAATAAACATTCATATCTATCTAACTTACCTCGGCTAGTTGATCTAAACAATATACTGTTGATAAACAATATAAAAACAGACATCACATAGGGTTAAATGCTAGTATTTTAATAAACTGCTAACGTTACAGCAGCGGGAATATGAACGGCATGAGTTTTTATTTAATCTGTGGTTATTTTAATGTTTCGTTTTTTGACCTAAAACATAGAGACACTGCCATTGATCTGTCTGCATTCAAGCATTTCAGTGGGCTTAAATAGATCACCCTTTACAGTTGATTTAGTTCACAAACAACTGACAGTTTTGAGCTAAATATGATTTTCAGTTACAATAATTAATCCTAAAATTCGACATTAGTAACTCACTTTTCGCAACATCAGTTGCGCACGCGCGTCCGGTTCTTTACTTGTGAGTTCAGTTCACCGGAGACTCGCTCTAAACGGTTCATTTGAATCAGTGAGTTTTCGACTCGAGAACAGCTGCAATCGGATCTTTCCAATTCGTGAATGAATCGTTTGTTGCGATCTGCGAACCGATTTAACAGGTTCATTGAAAAGAATCAGTTTGTTCATGAATCAGACACCGCTTCAGCGTCTCGGAGCACGTGATGTATTATAAGGAGTAACGATATGTTTTATGAAATGTAGTGAAGTAAAAAGTACGATCTTATGCTTTGGAATGTAGTGAAGTAAAAGTTACTCAAAATAAAACTACTCCAGTAAAGTACAGATACTTGGAAAATTTACTTAAGTACAGTAACAAATTACTTTTACTTCGTTACTGACCACCACTGTTGATTTGTCATAACATTCCACTCACTCGACATACCCCGTACAACAGACATTAGATTTTTTAATTTCATTAAACGTTTATTATCCACAAAACAATTACCCCCATCATCATCATCATCGATAATCTTATGTAATAAATGCATTATTTCGCTCTTAATTTGATCTTTAATTAAGAGTTTTGTCAGACAATTACAGAGATTCAACATGACTCTTCAGGTTAGTCAGAATCTGCAGGTTCGCTTTCCTTCCATCTGTCAACAGCGTCGTAAACAGCTTGTTCGCAGGTTTCATCCACAAGTTTCGTCCTGAGTTCAGCCAATCCACCCACTATGAACATCTCATCTCTGAGCTCGCACAGAACCGCATCAACAACACCTTGAATCCTTTGGAGGTGCGGTGATAAGCCAAACAGTTTCAAGGTTCGGGCCAGAATGAGTTTTAGAGAAGGTTTACACACTTTAGCTCGCAGTTCTTCAAAATATCCGAGAAAATAGTACGCAGGGGCCTCGTAGAGGCATGAATGCTGTGTTTGCGAAGGATGATCGACCTCGCAGCCGTAGCAATTTTTCTTCAGATGTCTGTCCACTAGATGTTCCAGAATGATCCCGACAACTGATTTAATGATTTTATGACCCGTCACACCGATGCACCCGTCGACCGCATCCGAGACGCCCTCGGTGCCTGCAGTATCAGTCGGGACGGTTTGAGATGTTTTGTACTTTGCCAAGAATGCAAGATTGTGGTATACAAGTTCTGTACAAATTTTGTCCAGCCATACGTTGTTGTCCGTAGACGACCCCGTAGCGGTTACGCCGTCATCGCATACAAGACTAGGACTCGCTGAGGTAATTTCTTGGGACATGTTGCTGACGTTAACGGTCGAGGTTTATATCCTCTGAGAGTCCTGACGTTCTGTATTTAATGATTATAGAATGTAGGCGGAGCCACATGGACGCCTCTCCGACTGGTCACACACCATTCCGGGTGAAACAATCTTACTTTTATGCTGTTGTATCTGTCAAACGCCTCGCACCACTTAAACAATTTGTCGATCTTTCCGAATATATCTTCTAACGCAGGTACATCTTTCCATCGAAACAAGAATTTAATGCTATAGTATTTGAGGTGATCCTCTTCAGATATTGGCCATACGCGTTCAGGCAGACCTTCAGTGTGTTCACTGCAAAGTATGTAAATGTAATCATCCGCATGTTTGTTGACGTGATCCCCCAACACTCTGTATCGCATTCCGGGTGTGACTCCGTTCCATTCACCTATGAATAGAGGGTCGTCGCACCCGTCTTTTAAATCACGCCAAACATAGTTGTAAAATAAACACCAGTCTTTTACGGTAAAAAATAAGTCGGGTTCGTCGCTGGTGTCGTAGGTGATTCTTTCATCACTGTCCGTGGTGCTCAACCTGACCTCTCTGTTGGTTTTGTCAAAGTTGTAACCGCAAATACGATTGCCGGATAAACGAAACTCACGTTTAACATTATCCATAGGTTCGTGGAGGAAGCTAGCCAGACACGGGCCGTGTTTCATCTTCCTAGGCGCTAGAGTGAGATCAGCCATAGCAAGCTCAACAATCTTCTCGGGGGTTTTAGACGATGATGCTTCTGCCATTATTGTAGAATATTTCCTCTTTTTTCAAACTCACAAAAGCCCCTTTTGTTTTGGTCTAGGCAAAAATGTTGTATCCTCAACACTCTTTTAAACATATCGTTTCATCCCCTTAGGGACCCTCCTCCTCCTCCGGCGTTAGGGGGTGGGACGTAGGCATGGTCTGCCCCCGCTGCGCTTGTGACTTCATTCGAGTTTGGCTGTTGTCGTGCACGGACCTCTCTACGGACACCGTGAATGCGATAAGCACTCAGTCTCTCGTTTAACTTTCCGTACAGCGAGCCCCCCGAGACTATCTTTTGACTGCGGGGCGTTTTAACAAACGTCTCTGAGATTGTCTTTCTTTTTAGATCCTTGGTAAATCTATTAAACTTTTTACCTTCGTTTTAACCGCTTTCATTGTAACACACTTCTGTCTATTTACTTTGATTTTGTATGGTCTTTAACTCTGTCGAACTAACTACTTTTTGAATTACAATATTACTAGGTTTTAACAAACGCATCTGACGCATTTTTATTTATTTTCTCATTTGTAAGATAAGACTAAACCTATATTTTTATTTGTTTTCTTACACTGCATTTTACCTATTTTTAAACAACGCTTTCTGGAAAAAATAGATATTGCTCATTTTACGTATATATACGGTGCATTCACATGTGTGTATGAAAAATTTTTGAATAAAAACGTCCCTTTCTACCCCATTTTACAGTTTCACATTTTATTGTTTAAACTCACAAAACACAAAGTTTTCAAAAAAACATTCCACACCACATCCCACCCTCCCCCGCATCAGATAACCCACGTGGGTTATCCAGCTAAGATACCCACGTGGGGAGACTAGACGGAAGGGTGGGGGCTGTACAAACAGGTGTCCAGTTTGGGGTGGTATTTTATGAGGGTAATAAATCATTTTTATGTGCCACAAAGCACACTATTACTCTCTCTCACATGACTGCTTCAGTATCTGCTTCAAACGAAGTGAACCACAGCGCAATTTCCTTTACATTATTCGTTAGCATTTTCTTAAATTAACTTTGCCCACGAAATAACGGTCTAAGGACTAAGATAGAGTTAACATTGACAGATCACAGATTTAATTTCATGAGTTTGTTTGAATTATTGTAGTGGCAGTATACCGACACAAACAAATTACTTTGACAATGGGCATTATGTTTATACAATAAATTAAAACAAGGAATCAGTAGTAGAACCAGATGTGAAACCAACAGCTGTAATGAATCACAGCACTTTGAAAGGTGTAATTCATTTTATGACCACAAGATGGCCACAGCATGAACCGTTTTAAAAAGCTTTGAGTACTGAATCTTTTTCCGTTGAAATTGGGTTGAAAGCTTCATTGGTTCAGAATGCTTCACTTCGCCGTCACTAGTTAAAGTGTTACCTGTGTGAGATTACAAATTTTATTTAAATGTTCACTTCCTGACTAAGAAAGTGTCAGGCATTTCAGGTGTTTGAGATCGTTTCCTGACCATTTGAGCTTGAGACAGCTGTGCCTTTTGTCTCTATGATAATGGTAAGATCAATGAGTCAGACTACTGAGAGATTCAACCTTTGTTCTGCAAATGGCTTTCTGGCCCAGACGTGGATTCGTTTAGGTTGATTGGATTAGTGTCTATGCATTTGATTATGTTGATGAGATTATAACCACGGGAAGTTTAGCAACAAAAACTAACGCCTCCCTCATGTGCTTGCTTTGTTTGATGTTTGTCTCCACCTCCAAAAAGTCCCTCCTCCAATTCTGCCTATAAGATACCATGTAAGATTGCTTAAGAATGAGATTTCGATGACTACAGCTACCAACAGCTTGTGCTCTCAATAAAGAATCCTGCTGACGATCCAATCCGAAGTCTCCTGGTCTTCTCTTCTGAGTTTTCTACACTTTAGAAGAACCAAGTTCACAACAGATGGTGCCGTGGACCCGGATAGAGTTCCAGCTTCCTCACCTGAAAAACTTCAAGCTCAAACAAAGATCTGCATCCAGACTGCATCTTTTGAAATCCAGCGAAACTTCCAGCTGAACAAAGATTCCCAGACTGAATTTTTCTCTCAACCAAAGGTTGTGGTGAGTGCTGTCTCTAATCCAAAAGAACCTAAGACCAGTACAAATGTGTATCCTCTGTGCCGTCAGAGAAGAGTTAACATACATCTGTAGGGTTTGTTTAACTAAGTTATCCTCTGTTTCAGGCAGGGAAGAGTTTATCCTCTAAAGTTTTTTATTTTAGAGATGAAAGTTATCCTCTGTTCTTGTAGGCAGGGAAGTTATCCTCTGTTTCAGGCAGGGAAGGTTAGCATTTCGTGCTAATAATTTTGGTTTATCCTCTGTTCTTGTAGGCAGGGAAGGTTAGCATTTCGTGCTAATAATTTTGGTTTATCCTCTGTTCTTGTAGGCAGGGAAGTTATCCTCTGTTTCAGGCAGGGAAGGTTAGCATTTCGTGCTAATAATTTTGGTTTATCCTCTGTTCTTGTAGGCAGGGAAGTTAAGTGTGAAGTGTTGGTAATTTGGAAAGTTAACAATAGTTAAGCTTTTTTTTAACAAGTGTACCCTCTGTTGATCAGAGAAGTTTTTTTGTTTTTTTTGTTTAGTGTTTTGTTTGTGTGGTACAGAAGAAACTTACAAAATGGGTAGAAGGAATGCTAGGCTGATTCCAACCACAGAAAAGAGTGGTCTTGCAACTCCTCTGTGGTCAGATAGTGAATTCAAAACACTGTTAGGGGAACAAATGGACCTAATAGTCACTGAAAAAGTTAGACAAGAACTAACGCAGAAATATGAGATTCATCCAGACAAGACTTGGTCGGTAGATGAGTGTAAAAAGGTACTAGGAGCAAGTATTCGTAAGAACAATGTGAAAGGCATTATCTTTTGTCACAGAGAATTCAGTGTAACGCTAGCGACACAACAGTCTCAGCGTAACTCAGAGCTAGAGAAACAGAACAATGAACTCCGTGCTAGAGTATCCACTTTGACTAAGAAATTGAACCTCAAGAAAGCTGCAGCAAAAACTGATGTGGAAGTTAGTCAGCCTGATAACATTTACCCTGAGTTACAAGCGTTCTTTGAAACAGATGTAGCTCTCCAATCAGTAACTGATGTGCCTGTAAATTCGGTCAATGTGTGTGGTGCGAGGAGAAAATCTCAGGGAAGTGAGGAAACTAATAGTGTTCCTCTCAATTCTTCTGTTGTGCAAATACAAACTGTTGCCAAAGCTTTATGTCCTAAAGGTATAGAGAGACTATCTCAGAGTTTACCGTCAGCACGCACACATTTTTCTGAATTTAGAAGAACATTGATCAGTAAAATGCGTCTTTATGACATGTCGTTGGCAGAAGTCACGCAGCTGATGTCACAAATTCTAACTGAATCTGAATTCAACAGTTTTGAATCTGCTGTTACTTCTGAACTGCGAAATGCCAGTAAGGGTGATTTAAGAGAAGGTATTTTGAAAATCCTAAAGAATATCTTAGGGCCCAAAATAGATTGGTCTAGAATTACTACCTGTGTGCAAAGGAAAGAAGAAACTGTGAGTGAATATACTGAGAGATTTTGTCAGTCAGCTGTAATTTACAGTGGAATTGTTGATGACCCTGAAAGTGTGCTAGATGACAAGGGACCCCTGGTTCGTATCTGGTCAGATGGCCTTGTAGCCGAATACAGAAAAGCTTTACCATTCTTAGATCTAACTTGGTCTAACAGAACTCTCAGAAGTAACCTAGACAGGTTAGCTACATGGGAAAGAGATGCTGATGTCAAGGCAAAAGTAAGAGTAGCAGCAGCTACGTTTAACACAACGAAACAAGACAATAGATGGTCTAAAAGAGAAAGCAAATGCAAATACTGTGCAAAATTAGGACATTGGGAGAAAGAGTGTAGGAAGAAGTTGCAAGATAGTAAAAGGAATGCTATGCATAATTCTGCTCCTTTTCAGCCTGCACACAACCCTGAAGTAGTTCCGCCAGTGACCACTGAAACTGTAGGACTGCTAGTTCAGGCTTTTCTAAGAGCACAACAAGACCAGGAAAAAAACTAATTGTTGGGGCTGTGAGTAGCTACCTTTCCCCTGTAATCCAACACAATGACCAAAGAATTTTTGTGAAAGGTAGCATAAAAGAGAAAGAGATTGATTTTTTGCTTGATACAGGTGCAGAAATTACAGTAATTCCTACAAAATTGGCACAAGGTTTAAACATCCCATACAAGAAAACCAAACTTTGTTTAACTGGTGTAATAGGTGAAGATTCTGTTTTGTATGAAACTCCGCCCATAGAGGTACAATTTGGCCCAAAAACTCTGACTACAAAATTGCTATGCGCTCCATTAAATACAGGTGCAATTTTAGGCATGGATCTTCTGAGACAAATAAATCTAACTTTAGACATGTCCTCAGAATCCACTAGCATAAAAATTTCCTCAGCACAGATTTCTACCAATAATGCAACCCCTCCCGAGTATGCTTTCTTACAGAATCATCAAATTTGGGCTAAAGACAAGGATGAGTGTGGTTTGTTGACAGGTGTAGAACCAGTTAAATTGACGGGAACTCCACCTCCGGTCACCAAACAATATCCGATTAATAAAGAAGCTATACAGGGAATCAAACTTATTGTAGAAAATTTGCTGACGCAAGGAGTGCTAGTTAAAACCAACAGTGCATGTAATTCACCCATATGGCCCATCAAGAAATCTAATGGGACATGGAGACTTACAATAGACTACAGAGTAGCCAATAAACATATTGATAAAATCACCCCCCTAGTGGCAGATCCATCTACAATTTGTAATGGCTTACCATTAGATTGTAAGATTTTTTCAGTAATTGATATGTCTAATGGATTCTTTTCTGTACCGTTGCACTCTGACAGCCAGCCATGGTTAGCTTTCACAGTTGACTATGAACAATACCAGTGGACACGATTGCCACAGGGATTTCAAAACTCCCCAACCATATATCATCAGGCTGTCAGACGTGATTTGTGTGACCCAGAATGTCCGGTAAAACAGTCCACTATGATCCAATATGTCGATGATATTTTGATTGCCTCAACAGATCATGAGGTACATCAAACTGAATTGGCATCATTGTTGGACTATTTGCATAAAAAAGGACACAAATGCAGCTTTCACAAAGCTCAAATTGCTAAAAAGCAAGTCACATTTCTGGGTCAAACAATTGGTGCAGGAAATAGATCCATTACACAGGATCGAGCGGCTTCAGTCAAAGCCATACCTCCGCCTACTACCATTAAAACACTCCGCTCATTTTTAGGAACAACAGGTTATTGTAGACCTTGGATTGAAGACTATGCCTCGATTGCTCAGCCTCTCTATGATTTGTTGAAAGGCCATGGTAAAGATTCAGATACTGTTTGTATGGAAGAACTTCATCTCAAAGCTTTTAATGATTTAAAGAGAGCACTATGTCAAGCACCAGCATTAGGAATTGCCCAATCTGATAGACCCTTTGTGCTTTATGTCCATGAACACTTAGGCTTTATGACTGCATGTCTAATGCAAGATCATGGGGGCAGCTTACGCCCAATTCATTACTATTCCGGTAAACTTGACATAGTCGCTCAAGGTATGGGCCCATGCCTCAGAGCAGTACAGGCAGTTCATCTAGCGCTTCAGGCTTCATCAGGAATGGTGTTAGGTCAGACTGTAAACGTAAAATGCCCTCACGCAGTGTCCGCACTAATGAATCAAGCAAAAGTCACTTCTGTCACCTCCTCCCGTTGGGGAAATTGGTTAGCAACTCTCACAGCCCCGAATATTGTTATACAGCGTGCACCAGTCACGAACCCATCCTCATGTATGATGTCTGCAATGACTGAATTTGTGTTAGAGGATGAAGGCGAAATGACTCATGATTGTGTTACGCTTACATATGCAGCGACAAGTGAAATAGCAGAAACTCCCATAGAGAACGCAGAATTAGAGTTGTTTGTTGATGGTTCAGCTCAAGTTATTGAAGGTAACAGACAAGCAGGATATGCAGTAACTTCCACCACTGAAGTAGTTGCTTCAGGTCGTCTTCCAGATCATTTTTCAGCTCAAGCTGCAGAACTAGTAGCCTTAACTAGAGCATGCACGCTAGCTTCAGGATCGGTTGCAAATATCTACACAGATTCCAGGTATGCTTTGGGGTAATTCATGATTTTGGGTAATTCATTTGGTGTCATTTGGCAACCAGAAAATTTCTAACTTCTGCTGGATCCCCCATTAAGCATGCTGGATTAGTGAAAGATTTAATGTTTGCCATGAAACTCCCAAAGAAATTAGCGGTGATCAAAGTGAAAGCACATCTCACAACTAATACTACGGAAGCTAAAGGTAATGCTCTTGCGGATGTAGCAGCTAAACAGGCTTGTTTCTATGCAACTGTACAAGTGTGTTCAGGTAGTACAGCACAGAAGACAATTCTACCTCCTGAATCAATCGTTGACCTGTATAAAGACGTTCCTCTATATGAAGCATGGATTTGGTTAGACAAAGGAGCCACTGTGGATTCATCCGGCTGCTGGACCAAAGGGGGAAAGTATGTTGCTCCCGAATCACTGTTGCCATATTTGGCTCAACAAATACACAGTTTGGGTCATAGTGGTCCAGCAACGATGAATCACAGGTTCTCAAATCAATGGTGGAATCCAAAATTCAGAAACGCAGCCACTGAAACAGTCAAGAGATGTGTTACATGTCAGAAAAATAATGATGTACCAGCAGCCACTACACCAGCAGCACATACCCCAGCTCCACCAGGGCCATTTCGTCACCTGCAAGTTGATTACATATCGTTGCCCCCTTGTAAAGGAAAAACTGACGTTTTGGTAGTAATAGACAAGTTCTCAAGATGGGTAGAAGCTTATCCAACAGGGCGTGCTACAGCTGCACATACTGCTAAATGTCTTGTCACTGATTTCATTCCCAGATGGGGATTACCAGATTGCATTGACTCAGATCAAGGTACCCACTTCACAGGACAGGTAGTCAAGGAAGTGTCTAGAATGTTGAAGATTAAGTGGAACCTTCACTGTCCCTATAGGCCACAAGCATCAGGACAGGTTGAACGATCAAACAGAACAATCAAAACCAGGCTAAGCAAAATGCATCAGGAAGGAGTACCATGGGTTGAAGCACTGCCCGCAGTACTGTGTAGTATGAGAGCATCACCTAACAGATCAGTAGGACTGAGCCCTCATGAGATTATTACTGGATGCCCAATGCAGATGCCAGGTGTGATTGATCTTAGAAATGCTGATGTGCACTTTGCTTCAGATGCCCTGATCGCTTACTGTGAAAACCTCACAAAGGCAGTGCAGAGTGCCAAAGAGAGAGTTGAGTCGTGTTGGCAGACTCCACCAGAAGGTGGACACACAATCATCCCAGGTCAATGGGTCATGATAAAGTCGTTCAGAAACAAGCCATTAGAGCCTAAGTGGTACGGACCACATCAAGTGATGTTGATTACAGCAGCTGCAGTATTGTGTCAGGGAAAGAAAACTTGGACTCATGTGTCACACTGTAAAGTTGTTCCTCCCCCTGCAGGGATAGGATAGGACAGACACAAGAACCAGTGAGGAGCCCAGGGAAGAACCGAAAGCAACAGGCTTCGGGGGCCAACCCTGCGGTGAAGATTTCCTCATAGGCCTTTCCCCATCCAATAGTCCATCCTTTCCTCACTGTTCTTTAGGTGTCGCAGGAATTGAGAAATAGGGAAAGAAGGAACAACAATAGCAGACTATATTTGAACAGAGGATACAACCCTAATGTTTACAGACTCTACAACAAATACTGCTCTGTGCCGTTGGTCTCTCTTGTTTGTGTTTCTTTCTTCCTCTGTGCAGATACCACTTGATGGCTGTCCTGAGATCCATATGCACCACCCTTCTCACCTGCGGATGAAGCCACAACCTCTAGAAGACAACTAGACCCATTGCCGAGCCAACTATCACACAAGAAAGAGAAAAGAAAGAAGAAAAAAAATAAAAATACACAACGCAGAGACTCACATACGGGACCTTCAGTCATCCATCAACATGATCAATATTTTCGTACTCTTGATCTTTCAGCAAAATTACACCAGATGACTGAAGATAATTCTTCATGGTTCGGAAACTTGTTAGGTAAACCCTGGCTGTGGATCAAGGAAATAGCAATTCTGCTGTTGTTTCTCCTACTTGCGTACTATCTATGCATCCACAGTATCAAGTGTTTCTTTCAGCAAATGACTCCCGCCTCTCACGAGGAAATGACAGTTCCAACCAGAAAAGATTATTACCCGTAAGAACTTCACGGACCCTAATTGCATGTTTTTGTTTCTGTGTCAGCATGCAATTACATATAAGCAACACAGAACATGTACAATGTGCCTGTAACGATTACAAGTTACAAGAATTAACTTTTAAGTGTCTAAATTTGTATTTTGTGAGAGTTATTAGAACTCTCAAAGGGGGAATTGTGAGATTACAAATTTTATTTAAATGTTCACTTCCTGACTAAGAAAGTGTCAGGCATTTCAGGTGTTTGAGATCGTTTCCTGACCATTTGAGCTTGAGACAGCTGTGCCTTTTGTCTCTATGATAATGGTAAGATCAATGAGTCAGACTACTGAGAGATTCAACCTTTGTTCTGCAAATGGCTTTCTGGCCCAGACGTGGATTCGTTTAGGTTGATTGGATTAGTGTCTATGCATTTGATTATGTTGATGAGATTATAACCACGGGAAGTTTAGCAACAAAAACTAACGCCTCCCTCATGTGCTTGCTTTGTTTGATGTTTGTCTCCACCTCCAAAAAGTCCCTCCTCCAATTCTGCCTATAAGATACCATGTAAGATTGCTTAAGAATGAGATTTCGATGACTACAGCTACCAACAGCTTGTGCTCTCAATAAAGAATCCTGCTGACGATCCAATCCGAAGTCTCCTGGTCTTCTCTTCTGAGTTTTCTACACTTTAGAAGAACCAAGTTCACAACACCTGGTTGTGATAGTAATTTTAATACAACTCTGGTTGAATTTGATTGGCTGAGCTGAATTACAAATATTAAGATACACTTTCCTGCAGAGTTTAGCTCTTACCTTAATCAAACACACCAGAGCATGCTAATCAATCTCTTCAGGATCGTAATCAGGGTTGAAGCTAAACTCTATAGGAAAGTGGATCTCGTGAGCCAGATTTGAGAATCCCTGCAGTATATTAACCAAGTTATAGAAATGTTGTTTAAATGCATAAATATCACACTCCCAATAGTGCCACTGTTATGAATGTCAGTCTCATGCTGCATATATTGCTGCTAAAATAAAGTAAACACCTTTTGTAATACAATCTCTACAAGCTCGCAATAAAGACACTATGTGACCATACAAAAGGTACTTTATTTGGGCAAATGTACAGTTGTCGCACACGCTGTTTAGCGGTAACGGTGCAGCTGCAGGGTGTTGCGTCTCTTCCAGGCCGCATGTCGAGAGCCGCCGATGGTGAGGTGGAACTTGTGGCCCTTCCCCAGCCCACGGCTCTTCTTCCCGGCAGACGTGAGCCCGCGCATTTCCCTGTGCTTATGCACAGCCTTGGTGATCCATTGCGTGTCGGGGTTGCGTCTGATGGCTTTGTGGAAGGTGTCGATGAGGATCACTTCGAAGAACTTGTATGTGGAGTCTTCTCCCACCCAGTAGGAGTTGAGCACCCGCAGACCTCCACAGTGACGGCCCGCACGCTCCTGAAAACATGCAAGTAACACAGATTAGAGCGACACCACAACATGAACATTAATACATTTAACATTAAACAGGGAAATTAATACAAAGCGTGAAAAAATGCATGCAGAATTTTATGCAATTGGATCCATTTATGAATATACAAAAGATAATTAATTAGGTAGGGGTGAGAAACTTCACCTAGACATCAAATTGTGCATACTGAAGTCAAGAGGAATGGTCAAAATAAAAATGTAAGGCATCTGAATACACCAGAAAAGAGTCTTGAGGAGAATTGACACTAACCACATTTACTTCCCAGGTGGAAAAAAGTGCACTTCCATAATGTACTTAGTGCTCTCTTTTTACACTCTAATTTTATACTTAATATACAAAATATTAATCTTAAGTACTTCTTAAAGTGCCCCCATTACGGATTTTTGAAAATTACCTTTCATGCAGTGTATAACAGCTCTAAGTGAATGAAAACATCCTGCAAAGTTTTAAATCTGAAAGTGCACCGTGTATAAAGTTATTGTCTCTCAAAAGAAAGAGTTGACTCGGAATTGAATCACTGAACCATCGTTTTTAAAACGAATCCCAAGCCGTTTCATGTTGATGTCAACAAATATTGCCCGCCCACTTGTTGCACACGCAACAAAACAGGAAAAGTTGATTTCCGTGTTGAATTGAATGAAAATGCAAATTTGTTCTTTGCCACTAGGTGCTGCTTTTGGAGTGGTAAAAATAGCCGTTTACCCAGTAACGCTGTACATAAAGCAGCACTGCGCTCACAAACGCTGCTTTATCAGGCATAACAGGAGGGGGGATGTAATGGTATGAAAATTTCTTATCGCGATTATAGTGCTCTAAATTATCACGGTTATCAGTATTATCACAGTATTGTTAAAATGTGCTGGAGATGTTCAAAAAGTACAGACACATAAATCACTTCAAGTTTTACATATATAAAAAATAAACAAACAACAAATAAAATGACTTTGTTTGCATAATTACTAAAACAATAACATTAACAATGATGTCCGGATTTTAAATGACAATTTGACTGACAACAGCTTAATAGCATGTTCAAATATCTAATGTATATGTTCAAATAAAGCTTTAAAAAAGATTCATAAAAAGGTAACCCTCACATTTCAGCCTTTAAATAAAGAAAAGGGTTAAGTCAAAATGTGAATTGATTAATAAATGATTATATGTATTGTATCTGCTCCATAAATAATTCTAGATAGCTTATCTGAATTGTTAAAATGTGTAGAATCCACATAAGCTTGTTTTTCATCAACCGGTCAAAATGTACAGTAGGGCTGTATGTACAAAATGTAAATGCGGTCCGTTTTGTCCAGACAGAAACCGCACACAGGCAATGAGTCTCTGTAAATCCACTCTCTGACACTAGGTGAAGCTTTATTACAGCGGTTTCCCGTGAACTCTGTGTACAAAGCAGTTTTGTGATTAAGAACACTTCTTTAGGTATTACATGGAGCGAAGATGAAAACAAAATGCCATCGAATCGTTTCTGAAGACAGTCAGAACCTTCAGAGGTACATTCATATAATTCCCTCAGCACTCTTTTAAAACCTCCCAGCTTTTCCGACCTGTTTTCACTCAAAACGAAACTGCTTTATGCAGAACAGTATTTATTTATCGTGAGATGTTCAAATCGTGGTAATCGAATACAGTTTTAATGATAATTAAAAAATGAAATGGTAATACTAACCGTCGGGAATTTTATCATGATTTATCATCAAACCGGTAATCGTTACATCCCTAATTACAGGCGAGATGAAATGAGACCAATCGGATCAATCACGCAAAGTAGGGGTTTGGAAATATTAATCGTTGAGCAAATCGTATGTGAGTCGTTGAGCAAATAAAGTAAAAATAAATGTGAATTATAAGAAAATGAAAGTGTTTTTTGACCTTGCATGCATGTCAGCAAGTTGTTGGTGTATAGCTCACACATATTTGCACGTATTCATATGCAACTCGGTACACATAGATCTCATTGAGCCGAACAACTTTTGCACTGCATGTCATGGGCTCCGCCCAACAGGAAGTCGGCTATAGTAAATAGTCAGTTCATCCTTTATAAAGCATTGTCCCAACATTAAGAGTTATTAATAAGCAGTTTATGAATACAGCTATATACAGGTGCTGGTCATGTAATTAGAATATCATCAAAAAGTTGATTTATTTCACTAATTCCAATCAAAAAGTGAAACTTGTATAATGTATACATTCATTCCACACAGACTGATATATTTCAAGTGTTTATTTATTTTAATTTTGATGATTATAAGTGACAACTAATGAAAAATCCAAATTCAGTATCTCAGAAAATTAGAATATTAGTTAAGACCAATACAAAGAAAGGATTTTTAGAATTCTTGGCCAACTGAATAGTATGAACATGAAAAGTATGAGCATGTACAGCACTCAATACTTAGTTGGGGCTCCTTTTGCCTGAATTACTGCAGCAATGCGGCGTGGCATGGAGTCGATCAGTCTGTGGCACTGCTCAGGTGTTATGAGAGCCCAGGTTGCTCTGATAGTGGCCTTCAGCTCTTCTGCATTGTTGGGTCTGGCATATCGCATCTTCCTCTTCACAATACCCCATAGATTTTCTATGGGGTTAAGGTCAGGCGAGTTTGCTGGCCAATTAAGAACAGGGATACCATGGTCCTTAAACCAGGTACTGGTAGCTTTGGCACTGTGTGCAGGTGCCAAGTCCTGTTGGAAAATGAAATCTGCATCTCCATAAAGTTGGTCAGCAGCAGGAAGCATGAAGTGCTCTAAAACTTCCTGGTATACGGCTGTGTTGACCTTGGACCTCAGAAAACACAGTGAACCAACACCAGCAGATGACATGGCACCCCAAACCATCACTGACTGTGGAAACTTTACACTGGACCTCAAGCAACGTGGATTCTGTGCCTCTCCTCTCTTCCTCCAGACTCTGGGACCCTGATTTCCAAAGGAAATGCAAAACTGACTTTCATCAGAGAACATAACTTTGGACCACTCAGCAGCAGTCCAGTCCTTTTTGTCTTTAGCCCAGGCGAGACGCTTCTGACGCTGTCTGTTGTTCAAGAGTGGCTTGACAAGGAATGCGACAGCTGAAACCCATGTCTTGCATACGTCTGTGCGTAGTGGTTCTTGAAGCACTGACTCCAGCTGCAGTCCACTCTTTGTGAATCTCCCCCACATTTTTTAATGGGTTTTGTTTCACAATCCTCTCCAGGGTGCGGTTATCCCTATTGCTTGTACACTTTTTTCTACCACATCTTTTCTTTCCCATCGCCTCTCTATTAATGTGCTTGGACACAGAGCTCTGTGAACAGCCAGCCTCTTTTGCAATGACCTTTTGTGTCTTGCCCTCCTTGTGCAAGGTGTCAATGGTCGTCTTTTGGACAACTGTCAAGTCAGCAGTCTTCCCCATGATTGTGTAGCCTACAGAACTAGACTGAGAGACAATTTAAAGGCCTTTGCAGGTGTTTTGATTTAATTAGCTGATTAGAGTGTGGCACCAGGTGTCTTCAATATTGAACCTTTTCAAAATATTCTAATTTTCTGAGATACTGAATTTGGGTTTTTCATTAGTTGTCACTTATAATCATCAAAATTAAAAGAAATAAACACTTGAAATATATCAGTCTGTGTGGAATGAATTTATATATTATACAAGTTTCACTTTTTGAATGGAATTAGTGAAATAAATCAACTTTTTGAGGATATTCTAATTATATGACCAGCACCTGTATGCCTTGTTCTTTATTTATAAGGCATATCTATTATACTATATAGATTTTGACGGTATGATAATCGTCTCAGAAAATATCATGGTTTCACGGTATCATGGTATACGGTATTAAACAATCAAAACAAGGGTTTTTTGGTTGACAAAACATGTTTATTTAAATGTAATTCATCAAAAACATTCAAGTAGATTTCATCATTGATTTATATATTAGTTTAACAACTTATATTCATCATTAATAATTCATAATAATTAATCAATTCTGGTATGACTTAATTTTTCTGGATTCTGTATTTTTATGACATAATACAAATATACTATCAAAAATGGTGGTAATGAAATTAATGTATAAAGCTTTAACAATTTAATTAATGCTTTAAAATATAATCAAATTAAAATAACTTTTATCCTTTTTATGCTTTTGTAAAGGGCTGCACAACAGAGATTTACTAAATAAAAATGAGGGTGGAAATTATATTCCTCAAATGTTTCTATTTGTTATTATTATTATTTTAGAAGTAGTCTACATTATAGTACAATCGTAATTTCTGTCAATTTCTTCAAGTTAAAAAGCTGACTTTTATTTTGACAGGTATAAGTGAACTGAAGGGGGCAGTAATATGCATTTGAAGCGTCTAAGCTGCCGCAAAACACAGAAGGAGAAGACAGGTAGTAGTGAAGAGCTTTGCGTGTATTTGACAATGGTTTTCTCAAATAAAACGATGAAAGGATTATTAATTGTTCTCTCAGTGTCAGTGAGGCTCTCAGTGTTTGTCCTCATATAGTGAGACAGCAGGCGCTGTTAAACACTATGAGCGGCGCCAGCGAGCATACTTGAGTATGTAGTACACGACAACGGCGCTCACTCACAGAGAGACATGCAAAACACACAGATTATATTTTTATATAGCAGTGTTTTTTTCGCTTTAATCACAGACACTAGACCATGAAGTGATTTGACAGCTCTGTTTTTGATTTATTCATCAATCCATCAAACAGCGTGTTTTATGTGACATCTGCATTGTAAATTCATTGTCATGACTGGATTCTGGGATGCACTCCGCATCACGGAAATCATAAGGCTTTAACCTTAAGTAATAAATGGGACATGACTGTATCTGCACAGAGGGATGGAGTTCTGAAATATAGGTAAAACATGTTCGATGTGTTTCCCCTTTTTGCGGCTGCTTTGCGACCAGTTTTTGTGAACTGTGTCTATCCTTGAGGACAAATAAGCGTTCGTCTTTTCTATATTCAAAGTAACGTTATTCCCATACTGCCAATTTTGATTTAAATTTCGACGTGGGATAGAGATTAGAGATAGCAAAATAAAAACGTGCTGGTACATTTCCAGTATATCACTCGCATATGCAAATAAATCTTCACCCTGGGGGACTAAATGAGGTCTAATATTAGGCACTGGCTAATAAGTGCTCAGATTTTACTCGCCAGTGTGTAAGTTGGAGGCCGTGTATAAGTTTAGCACAGATAAAGACTGATGAGAGTAATTTATCAACTCTGACCGCATTAGAGTTTCACTCTCCGTCAAGCAATCGGTGCTATTTTTCAGTTAATCTGAATGGATGCACAGCGCACCTGTATTTGACGTACCATAAGCTCTAGTTTGAGGCACATGAATCCCTGTCGCTTTGCTTTTTTCAAAGAGAGAGAGGGAGCTAGTGAGGGAGGGAGTCTTACATGTAACGTGTCAGTTCTGTGTGGTAAGTAAACAATATTCTTTGTTGTATTTTCCTGTCAAAATAATGGAGTTTGTTTGGAATTCTTCAGCTTTTAAGTACTGCCGGGTTTCTCCGGTGGTAGGCGGAGATAATGCACAAACGGCAATCATTATCATTTTTTATAATTTTTTACATCATTTTTTACATCTCATTGGCTGGCGCCAACCTATTGTCGTCCCCGTTTTGATTTCAGCAAATCAGTTTGAGTGAATGCAGACAACGTGATTAAAATTCATGAATTTTCGTTAATCCTTAGTGTGTTTTATATTGTTCATAGTAGAATTTATAGTATGATTATTATCTTATCAGTATTATTGTTAGTCCCCCCCCATTTTTTACTGAAACACTGAATGACCAAAAAAGCACCACCCCCAGTCTTAAGTTCAGTTAAAATGACTAATGTGCATTCCAACATGCCAAGTTTTAATTCCAATTACTATAGTTCGATCATTAAATAATACTTGATTATCATAATATATTTATAATGCTTAACTGACTGATGTTAAGTGTACTTTTAGATATTTAAAAAGCTGTGCCATTTTCCAAACAATGTCTATTTTTTGGGGTTTCTCGCCAGACTCTCTCTCTCTATATATATTTATTAGGGGTGGCACTGTACAGAGAGGTCACGGTTCGGTACGTATCTCGGTTCGGGGGTCACTGTTCGATACGATTTCGGTACAACAGGGAAAATAAAACAAGTCTACTATGCTCGGTTTCTTTTCATTTATTTTGAACAGACACTATTGCAAATGACTATTTTATTCCACCTAGAAGTGGATATACTAAATATTACTACATTATGCTATCTGCATTACATATACACAGTTGCATCTCAATAAATTAGAATGTCGTGTAAAAGTTCATTTATTTCAGTAATTCAACTCAAATTGTGAAACTTGTGTATTAAATAAATTCAATGCACACAGACTGAAGTAGTTTAAGTATTTGGTTATTTTAATTGTGATGTTGGCTCACATTTAACAAAAAAATGAATCAGTGAATCTCAGCTTTAAGCACCAACACTTTTTCAGTAAGTTACCTTTCTTGTAGAATTGTGCTTCAAATAAAGAACCTTATGTTGACCGGATTGTTAGTTAATCGTTTACTAGTCAATAATGCCTATATTAAAATTTGGGTGCACCTAACTTTTGCACACCAGTGCAAAAAATTAGTCTTAGAGCCCTGCCCTGAGCCTAGGTATCGGTATCGGGAAGGGAAAAAACGATTCTGGATCGATTCTGAGAATTTCTAAAACGATTCTGAGCTTAGTTTTTAACAAGATGTGCGATGACGCTGAGTTTGCTTTAGAAACACCCATATTCTGCTTGCTTCCAATTCCTCACACATATACACCACTCGAACCTTCCGTAAAATAATCTTTCATAAAGTTCGGAAAGGTTGAAGCGAATTACAAGGACATTCACGGGCTTCATTGCACAGGATGCGCTGTGAGAGACGCATGCTTTGTTTGATGCTACACTTGAAGTGTGTGGTCTCATCCATCTGTATTTTCCTAACAAATGCTCTATGAAGTCATAATTTATGTGGTTTGGAATGCAGTAGACTTATATATTTAAAATATGAACCTCACAATCATAAGGCTGCTTTCAATTTCAAATGCTGACGCGTGCTTTGTGTAGACTGCTCGCGAATGCGGCAGTGCAAGTGTAAGTGGTTTAACATGCACTTGCATCTCAAAATGGTTTTATGATGCAAAATTAATGTAAACACAGCCAGTTATGTCTTAAGGGATTAAACGGACAGGACAAACCACATTACTTATATTTTAAAAGAGATCCGTGCGTGAATGCAGCTTAATAGATCTCCCGCTGTCTATGATGTCATTAAAAAACAACCGTAAAGATGAAGAAAAATCACTCAGTTCTTGAATGGAAAACGTTCAGATAATCTTAAATACTGAAAGCCCTCTTTGTTTGTTATATGTTTCTATGCTCTTTATTATTTGCTACTAGCTTGTATGTTTTAAAGTTATATTAGTTTAAAATTCTTGTTAACCCGTTTATTATTTTTATTTGTAATTATTATTTTAAAAAGTACTTAATTTCATATGTAAGGATATGTAAATGTAAGGATTTTAAGATTCTCAAGTCAGTAAACTAATTAATAAGGGTGAAAAAAGTAGATCAAGAATCGTTCTGGAATCGGACCGTGACTCCCAGAATCGGATTGTGAGGTGACTAAAGGTTCCCACCACTAGAGTCAAGTAATTGTGATATAAAAAAAAACCAACAAACAAAAAAACCTTATGCTTATTTTCACACTCGAGCAGCCCTAGAAGCAACTGTGCTATTTTGGGACACCAGGCACATGAATTAAAATGTGCTTTTAACAAAATTTATAAAAAAAAAAATTGTTACCACTTGTAGTACCACTTGAACACAGTGTATGTCATCAAGTGTACTACAAGTGGTAGCTAAATACAGAGAAAGTATGTTAAAAGATAATGTTTTAGTTCATATTCATGGGGTTCCAAAATTGCACATTTGTGTACACTTACACTTTGTCCTAACTTATAGCCATACTGAAAGCAACAATATAGTTTACCTCAGATCTTAAAAATAAATGAAAGCAAATATGTCTCTTAAAACTGTGAACACACTGCGAACCAACGAGTGTATTCCATAATGTTATCAGTCACTCAGTATGTACATTTAAATTTGTAAAAAAAGGTTTAATATTTATGAATTAATTATAAACATCCATTTTAAACATCCAGTGCGCTTCGAGAGTGCTCGCCCACACATGCTTCTGATTGGCCGTGATATTTGATTAATTCTGTCGCGTCGCATCTGGTGTGGACACCAAAATTGTTTGTCACTGGAATCTTGGCGCGTCGCGTGTAGTTAGGACACTGTGTTAGATGTAGGGCTGCAGTGATTCATCGATGTCATCGATTATAAAAATACGTTGATTAGCATTTAACGCGTCAATGCGTCATACCTTTAGCCACGCCCATTGCGCAAGCCTGCAGTTATCCCTACTTAAGATTGTTTTTCTGCCATGTTAAAAACAAACAAGACTCTAGAGCAGAAGGTAAAGGCTAGTATGGCAACATCACTTCACTTCATAGAGCATTCTATTATTATGAGCGTCAGAACCACATATGCCGAACTGACACATTTACATTGTCAAGATTCACATCTGCATTCAAAGCTGCGTTGAATGAACGGAACAGCATGGGACATCGAGTTGCCTATATAATCATGATGGGTTTAATGCACTCACAGAGACTGAGAAATGATTCGCATTCATCTTAAACCGGAGCTGCCCTCAGTGCTGTGTGTGTGCGATCGCGAGAGCTATCAGACGCGCGCACCAAACGCGCTCTCTGCACTTGCCAACAAAGCATTTAAAGTCGTTGTTAGTTGTTTAACTGTGATGATAGGACAAGCCTCGACTGTGCTCATTTATTTAAAAACGGGCTGTCAGCTGTGATAAAACTTCCCGTTGTTATGATTCCATTTTTTATTCTGTCGCTCTCGTGTCCTGAATGCGGTTGTGACTTCAGCTGTTCATTCATATACATATATGTATTCAAGCAGATGTTTTAATCTGCTGAATAAATACAATATTCAAATCTCTCACCTGTAAGCAACTACTGTCAGTCCCAAACAGAACTGTAAATGCATGTAGGGATGGGCGATATGGGAAAAATATAATATCACAATTTTTTTTTTTTTTTTAAATATCACGGTTCACGATTTTATCACGATTCTTTGTCATGTTGGTTTTACTATTTTGCAAGTTGTCTGAGCAGTACAGCCAAATTTCCCTATTATAAAGCCTTTCAAGGTAACAAAAAGAAAAAGGAAAAAAAAGAACGGTAGATATTTATAATAATAATAATAATAATATGTTACATTTATATAGCGCTTTTCTGGGCACTCAAAGCGCTTTACATAGAAGGGGTAATCTCCTCAACCACCAACAATGTGCAGCATCCACCTGGATGATGCGACGGCAGCCATATTGCGCCAGAACGCCCACCACCCACCAGCTTACTGGTGGAGAGGAGACAGAGTGATGAAGCCAATCAGTGTATGGGGATGATTAGGAGGCCATGATGGTCAGAGGCCAATCTAGGCCAAAGTGGGCAAAGATAAAAAAAATGTTGCATCTTTCTTATTAAAAAATAAGAACAAAAATACATATTACTAGGGCTGCAACTAACAATTATTTTGATAATCGATTAGTTGGCCGATTATTCTTTCGATTAATCGATTAAATAAAATTATTTTATTTTATTGACAAAATACACACTATTCCACATTCTGCTCAATTTCCTTCAAACAAATTGAATGCTATGAAAACATACAGTGTTTAATTTATTAAACCACCTGTCATAAAGAGAAAACAAATACTTCAGGAATCTGTCAAATAAAAGTTTACATCTAAACATTTTATTGTCATTTATTGGGCAAATTACAAACAGAAACAACTAATTAGTATTTATAATAACAAAAATGGCCTCATAACAGCTTGCATTATTGCTTGCATTGTTTATATACTTTTTGACTGTAATTAGGTATCTGGAAAAAAAACACTATAAAGTGTTCTGCCTTTATTTCATAGATAACAGCAATAAATATATTATAGCATTAGAAATAGCCTACTACTGTTACTAAAGAGCTTACGCATTTTGGAGGACTAACCAATACAGAAAGCTAAAACATGATTTTGGTAATCACCAATGCTGTTAGTTTAGAGCAGCAGTGGCACAAACCTTACATAATCTGTTAAAAACTTTACAAACATTTGTTTTAATAAATTTGTTAAGCACTGTAATAGTGAATATAGTTTAAATCTCTATTAAACATGTAAATAATAATAAAACTAATAAAGACTCAGTGTTAACCAACAGGTAAGAGGAATGTTCTGCAGGAACAAGTTCACTTTGATCACAGCCAAGTCTCTATCTTCCTGCTGATGAAAGTTATTACATAAAGAAAGTTAATTTTTGACATGCAATTCCCTTTTCTACCAGTAGGTGTAAAAAGGAAGGTTGTGAAATATGTACACTGTCCCCCTCTCTTGATTGACACTGGTCTCATGTCCATAGGCCCTTTAACTAAAAAGCTATTCCAAAAACACCGCCCAGTGAGCTATAGCAAAAAACGAATAAAATGTGCACTTTCCCCACGGTCCCTTACTGAAAGCTCCGCAGAAAACGTGCACTTTATCCCCGGTCCCTTACTGAAAGCTCCGCAGAGAGAGAGAGCTCTCCTGGCTTGATGCACATTGAGACGGCTTGTGCGGGCTAATGCTTATTACATCGAGCAAAAACTATGGAAAAGAAGGCTGTGAAACATGATCAACTTTATCCTTTTGGCGGTCACACTATTTAGATGTTTTTTGGGGCAATTCGATTTGGAGTTATTGCCGTTTATCGCTGAATGTTTCATGAATATCGAAAACAAAACCAACCCCCCTCTCTGTGTTCCGTCTGTCTGACGCGCGTGCACGCGCCCGCCGCGTTCATACGGTATTTTAAACTTAACACAGCCGGTCAGGACGGACCTTTAATGCTCGCGTGAATTCGTGACATTTATAGATAAGGATATGACCGTAAACTGAACGTTTTTGCACTGAGGACGCACACGCATGTGTCACAGCGCCTGACAGGGCAAGCCATTACACTAATGCATTAACTTAAAGCTCAAAATAAAGAATGATCATGTTTTGGGCATTGCACACTTGGATCACATATTTCTCACCCAGGCATCTCATTCTGTTTCCTCCACTATTTTTAGATGCATTTTGTCGATAGAAATGCTTTATTCGGTGCTGTAATTTGAGCAACCAGCTGAAGTTGGACGTGCACTGTGGGCGGACCCGACTAATCAATAATGAGAATCATTGTCGATGATTTTTCATAATCTATATAATCGATTAGTTGTTGCAGCCCTACATATAACAAATACACATAATATGCAAGTAAAACAAACAGTGCTTTATTTCCAGGTGCAATAGATGTATTTAGTAGGAGCATTCAAGAAACTGAATGAACAAATGTAACAATACAAATTTCTATAAAAGCAAACCTAAAGAAACTGTATTAAAGTTTTTCAGTCAAGAATAGTGAGTGATTTTTCTCTGCATTTTGTTATTTTATTAGTGTTCCTGTGGCTTGCATTGCATTAGCAGTGCAAAAGGTTGTGGGTTCAATTCCCAGGGAACACACAATGACAAAAAATGTATAGCCTGAATGCACTAAGTTGCTTTGGATAAAAGTGTCTGATGAATGCATACATGTAAATGTATTAATGTTAAAGGAATAGTTCACCCAAAAATAAAAATGATGCCATCTGTCTGTCGATTCTGTCATGGTGTTTTATTTTTATACAATCATTTATAGAGGTCGACCGATGTATCGGTTTTGCCGATTAATCGGCACCGATAGTTGATTCCCGGAACTATCGATTATGGCAAAAATCCACTCCAATAGTTTTTCCAGATTACATCCGCTGCTGGAACGGCTGTGAATGGTCCGTTATCATTATACAATAGTTATATTGTTATACAATATCATTATACAATAGTCAATGGTTCTGTGCTCTTCTATAACTGTATGGTTTGGGTCAGCCAGCAAATCAGATATAAGAAGACTGCAGCGGACTGTTAGGACAGCAGAAAGGATCATTGGTGTGCACCTGCCCAGCCTTCAGGATTTGTACTACTCCAGAGTGAAGAAACGGGCAGGTAACATCATCACAGACCCCTCTCACCCTGGACACGAACTGTTTGCGCTTCTCCCTTCAGGCAGACGCTACAGATCTCTGTGCACTAGAACATCTAGGCATAAAAACAGTTTTTCCCCCTATGCCATCTCCAGCCTAAACAACTAACACAGGAATTATTACCTGTGTTCTGTAATTCTGTAACCCTAATTCTTGCCTGTAATTCATCCCCCATCTCTAATTATTTACTCTCTCTAGTACTATGTAAATATGTATGCATAATCTTATACAGCTGTATATATAGAGTAAATAAGGCACAAATCTGTACATACATCTTCTGTTCCAGATTCAGACACATTATTATTATTATTATTATTGTTAAGGCTTATTTAAATGTTCTGTTCTCATGTCAGATATGTATGTTTATATGTTTATATGTATGTATGTATGCATGTATGTACCAAGAGCTTCTTAAAAACCACAACAAATTCCTCGTGTGTTTGCACACACTTGGCGAATAAAGCTGATTCTGATTCTGATACAGTGCGAGAGCCAACATATCTATGGCGAGAGCGGCCTCTAGACCATTTATTGTGACACGTGATACTGCGCGCTGCACGGAGATCACACGCTGCCTGGAGAGAGCGCAGTGCTGCTGACATTTCAGATGCACGTTTAAAACACAGACAGCGAAAAGGTATGTATACAGTACACTCCAGTACATTTTTATGTCAATATAAAGTAATTAATTTGTTGACTAGATGGTGCATTGGAGAAAGAACAGCGGTATGTTTGCCGACAAGGCTGAGAGGATGCTAACATTAGCAGTATCTCAAGTGGTTAAATAATGGTATTAATGTGGCAAAAATACACGCAAGTCCGACCCAAATGTTTAACCTCATTAACCCCAGCTGGTCGCATTCGTTAGCCAGTGAAGTTGCAAATTTAAAGCCTATGAATATTAGGAATGCAGCGATTAACCAGTTTTACTATTAACCGCGCTTTAAAACGTCATGGTTAACTAATCGTAAAAGCTCCACTAAACCGAGTGTTTCTGTTGCACGTAACGGAACTGTTGCAGCTTGCGCGAAATGAAAACAAAGTTACACTAGCGGTGCACCAGCTTAAAATACTGTGCTTATCAGAGACACGGAGGCTACTACACACACTAGATTAACTGTGACAGAGGAACCAAAAAGTGATCCTTTTTTCCACCAGAGAATGACTGAAGTTGATAGTGTGGGGCCATTTTGGGTGCGCCAAGAATAACCAGGGCGTCATTTAAATTTTGCCGTAAAAATAGCAGTTAACGAGTATACATAAGGGATAACGCTCGTGTCCTGAGCCCCCTGCTATACTCTCTCTACACACACGGCTAGCCAACCGTGATTCTCCTCATCAACAACGTGACAGGCCGCATGAGAAATACATGATTTTCTCTGAATGCACGACGTGAAGGCAAAGACCACAGTGGAACCCCTGAGAGGGTGAGTAGCGCGAAGTTCTACACACATTCAAACACAGTTAGCCAGGCAAAGGCTCTAGCATTCTGCCATAGAAGTGTTCGCATCAGACAGAGATGAAGTCGTGCGCTTATAGTGCGCTCTCCCTCTCTGCAACACACCTACCTCAAACGAGAGACAAAAATCCTCAAAGATTCTACACACCCAGAGAGTTTGGAGCATGAGAGAGAGAGAGAGAGCTTCTTCCCTCAGGCACACACACACACAGAGAGTAAATATCATCACATTCTCATCATTGGAACAATACCATGAACAACCCGACATCCCTCTTATTCACATTACTATTTATTAAGAGAGTTTTTTGTTTTCTTTTGTAGGTGTGTTGTTTTTGCACTGTTGTTTTTTTTTTTGCACATCTCATTGCGTCTTATTTTTTTTTGTCAATTAGCCCACCTTTCTTACCATATGCATATGCGCGTCACTACAAACAATGAATATTTGAGTTTAGTTATTAAAAAAGGCAAAGACCACCTAATTTTACCCCCTCTTTAGAGACAGAGAGAGTAAGAGAGAGAGAGAGACCACACACACACAGAGAGGAAAGAGAGAGAGAGGTGTGTTGCGCGTGTCAGCAATCCACTACAAACAATGTATTTGAGTTTAGTTATTAAAAAGTAATTTTACTAAAAGCTATTTTATTAATGAAATTCTCTGGGCAGCGTAGACAACAAGTTTCTGTCCTCCTAAATGTTTGTGTGGGCAGCTCGATCTCGATCTCACAAACCAAAATAATAGACACGATTTTCTCAGGTCATATGTAAAATCAGATGAATAAATATTATTAAAATGAATAAATGGATGACAGTTGATTACAATAATAGTTCAGTTTATTCCCCTCATTAGAAGTGTCCTCTGTGGGATAAATTCATATTAGTAATATTAATAATAATTATTAATATGAATAATACTTAATTAACATTTACATAGACAAAAATCATTGTCCTAGCAACACTCCTTGATCCCAGATACAAGGCCCATGCCTTTGCGTCTGAAGAAACACTTGAGAAAGGAAAAGAATAGCTAACAGAGGAAGCTGAAGAGCTTGCCATGCTCAGAGAAGATGGTCCATGCCCTCTACTAGAAGGACCTGAGCAGGATGAGGGTTTGGATCCAGAGACAAAGCAGCAGAAAATCCATCAGCCCACTTTAGTGAACACTCTGTATGCCAGGGTCCTTGGTGCCACAGCTGTGTCTCACTGGATGTACAGCTTTGAGACTGAGCTTGAGTGCTATTTGTCAGAGCCTGTCATTGAAAGTGACATGCCTCTGCAGTGGTGGCAGAAACATGAAACAAGATTTAAAACACTTGCACATCTAGCAAATAAATTCCTGTGCCTCCATCATCCACTGTGCCTAGTGAAAGGGTGTTCAGTGAAGTGGGCATGCTTTATGAAGCCAGGAGGAGCCGACTCACTGGACACCATGCACACCAGCTCTGCTTTCGCCATTATAATTTGAGGCTTCTTAACTTTGAATATTAAAATAGAACTAGAACTAGAAATGGACCATGTTACACTTGAATCTCTTGCAGTTCTTTAACAGGACTAGTTACGTTTCTCCTGTTTCACAAGTTAAAATTAGTTGTTATTTGGAGTGCCTTTTTTATTAATTTTGGATGTTACTTTTTGTTTCAATTTGAATGCATGTGTTTAATTTACCTTAATATTTCTTAATATAATCATAATTATTTAATAGAGCACATTTTCATGATTCAGGTCTGTTTTGTTTTTTTTGTAATAAAGTTCAGTACTATTTTACATGGAGTGTTATGTCTTTATTTTTTTATCCAGTATCCATTTTAAAAACTATCGGTTAATTAATCGGTAAGTATGGTCAAACCTAGCTATCTGTAAAATTCAATATCGGTCGACCTCTAATCATTTACTCAAAAGTTGCTTTAAACCTAAGTGAGTTTTTCGTTCTTCTGCTGAATGTAAATGCTATTTTGAGGAACATGGAAAACCAAACAGTTGTTAGGTCCTCAGTGACTTCCATATTTTTTCCTACTATCAAAGTCAATGTGGACAAGCAACTGTTTGGTTACCCAGATTCACCAAAATATCTTATTTTGTGTTTAGCACAAGAAAGAAATTAATACAGGTTTGGGACAACATGAGAGTGAGTAAATAATGACAGAAATTAAATTGTAGGGTGAACCATCCCTTTAATGACAGTCGGCTGCATGTTTAATACTGTCCCTTTAAGACCTGCACGCATCTAATATGCAAGCGCGCATCTGTTTGTCTCAGCTGTTGTGTTTACTTTCATTTTAGACATAACCAATTGAGTCTATATGTAAACCTTGTGTGTTTGACCGTATTAGCTTAAATGATAACTTCGTTCAGTAATCAGGCGCTGTTTGACAGGGTTTTAGCGCGCACGCTTCTGGTGTATGCGCTCAGAAAAAGCGGACGTCAGACCAATGCGCGAATGAAACGTTTAACCGGCAAGGCTTGTATGCAAATAATGTACTTTTGCGATCACGAATAAGTGCAGTGTGCTGTCAGAGTAACTCTACCGCTGTATGTCGTGTTGTACATTATATAGAGACGGAAGCGCTAGAACTGTACCTGATAGAATGTTCGCTGTAGCACGATACTACGATATTACTTCAAAAGCAGATCGTGGAGACAGTTTTATCGTCCACGATCACCATAATGTGCATTTCTATTGATTGAATTGTATCACTGCCCTTGATTCTCCTTTCTTATTAGTTATTTTTCTCTCTTTTCTTATTTTTTATTTATAGTTAATCTTGTTCTCTCTTTTCTTATTTTTTATTTATTGTTATTTTACATTTTCTCTCTTTTCTTAATTATTTATTGTTTTTTTTCTTTCATTTTATTTTTTATTAATTATTTATTTTTCTCTATTTTCTTGTTATTATCTTTCTTTATTGTTATTGTGTTTCTTTCTTTCCTTTGTTGTTGTTTATTTTTTGTAAAGTATTAATTATGAGAAAAGGTTTTAATAAAATAAAAGATAAATAGCAGAATTTACTGTTACTATTTATTGATAGTTTAACTAAATAATTAATCACCCGATGAGAAAATAAATAGATTAATTGAAAAATAATCGATAGATTAGTCGACAATAAAAATAATCATTAAATGCAGCTCTAGTTAGATGTTCTTAAGATTACCTTAGAAAGTACTAAAGACTTATTTTTTGTGCTCAATTAACAATCAATCATCACACACCAGCAAGTAGGTGCATAGGAGAAAAAGACCAAAAGAGTTAAAAAAACAAACAAACATACAATTACGTCTGATGAATTCATGACACCGAAACATTGTCAATAAATTGTTTTTGATACTTTTGCAAGTATTAGTAGTGTGCAGTATTTTCTTTAGTTTTTTCGTATATAAAGTACAAAATTAGTGCATGAATATAGAGCACTTTATATGTACATTATGGAAGTGCACTTTTTTGTGCCTAGGTTCAGTGACCAATTACTAGACATATCGTTTGTAATAAATTATACCACATCAAACTATAATGATTGGACTATCAAACTATAATGATAGACTTCTTCCTGTTTGTGTACTCTTGCTACTTGAAGAATAAAAACAGTGATCACAGTCCAGTAGGTCTCGTCTCTATGTTTTCTGAACTTTGACCAGTTTATAAATTACAACAATATTAGCCAACAGCTGGAACAAAACATTAGCTTGTCAAATCGGTCATAAGAATGCAGTGTTTACCAACTCCACAAGCATGCCTGTCTGTGCAGATATCACCTCTCCACCTCTCTAAGGCACATCCACAGAGTGCAAGAGTCAGGTTTCGAAAATAAAAACCCATCCACTCTCTCCACAGCGAAAGTGATTTTTAACAACCGTTACAGACAGATCTACTGTGAGCTATGGGGTTGTTAATTGATGGTATATGCTTTTGTTAAAGCCAACAGATCACATATCTAACAGTTTTTTTTATATATTGCCTTACATTTATAAAAAAAAAATCACCAGAAATGTTAAACGTTAACCATGATTCTGCAAAGAAATCTCCAATCAGAAAAACAGCTGGCACACAGAGCTAAAAGTGCTTTGAAGTACCTGGCACTTTAACATTGCGTCAAACTTTTAAACGAATAAAAAAAAATTTGAAGCAAAAAAAAAAAGCCTCATATCTTACATCTTTAGATCTTAAGTTCTTAAATATCACCATCGTTTTTAAATTCAAGTCATGTTATAGTTCATGAGGTTGAAGTGCTTTTAAAGTCCTGTACCTTTGTCCTTTTGTCAGATTTTGAAAATGCTTTTGCTTCAAATCAATTTTGGGTCATAACCCATTAACAAAGACCTTTTTCCCCAATACCTGATAAAAATAGTTCTAGAAGCAAGGCTGCTGAAAAGTGAATGGGCACTGCTGCACTATTACACTACATGTGGTGTTTATACACAGTTGTTATTTGATAGCAAGGATCTCTAAAGTGCCTGTACTTTGACACTATTATGATGCAGTAATCCTGTCTCAATGGACAAATACGTTTCAACATGGTTCAGAGCTTGTCTTGTCAATAAGACTTTTGGTGCTTATACAAAAAAAAAAAAAACCTGTTCCTGTCTAGATGTGTCCATTATTGACATGTACAGGTTGTAAAATCCATAAAAGTCTATTCTTAAACCCCTGTAAACCAATGATGGTAAATGTATGCTTATGCTTTTTAAAAGTTCCCATTGTGCATATAAAAAAACTGACATAAAAGTATGTGTATTCTCGGTTTAAACAAATCTGTTTCACTTAAAGCAGCGGTCTCAAACTCAATTCCTGTAGGGCCACAGCTCTGCAGAGTTTAGCTCCAAATCACACCTGCTTGGACATTTCTTGTGATCCTGAATACCTTGATTAGCTGGATCAGGTTTGGAGCTAAACTGTGCAGAGCTGTGGCCCTCCAGGAATTGAGTTTGAAACAAAAGACTTAAAGCATCAAGTGTGTCTGACTGCAGATCCCCTCTCAGGCAGAGATGCTTCTCACGTACCTCAGCTACTGACTGCAGGCTGCGTGCAAACTTGATCTGGTTGACGCCATGGTGCACGGGTTTGCCGTAGGTGGCACCTTTAGGCACAGGGCGCTTGCGGCCTCCACGGCGCACACGTATGCGATAGATGACATAGCCTGTTTACAAAAAAACAGAGTTTAGATATACAGACCTGCCAATCTTGGGGGGGGGTTGCAAATATTTTTTTATAGGTTAATACTCACTATTTTAGAGTAAACAGTAGGGATGCAACAATACAGTTAACCCACGGTTCAATAAATACCGCTTTCTTTTAACCACAGTTTTTGGTTTAATTCTTTTTGCTATTTTTAAATGCTACTTAAAATATAATTAGCCATTATTTAGTGCTATATACACATGTAAGGTTGGTTTCATTCACACTGGACGCCTGAGGGCGCCCTCGCGTAGCAAATCCACATACAAATTATAGAAGAAATGGAACTTGGGACGTGCCAGGAAAATTCCAATATGGGCAAAAACTGAACCGAAAGACAGAAACGCTTTGAATAATGACATTCAAAAATAACATTAAGATAATAAACACTATACTGCGACAATGTTTATCTGCAACTTTATATTTCTGTGTCATTCTGTGATAAGCCACATCAGATCAAGAGCAGGGATGGGCATTTTTGGCAATATCTTATTTCGATCATTGATAGGTTTCAAAAATGATAAATCGAGTACTCAGGGGGGCGGGGCGTGTGTGTGTGTGGGGGGCACGGCCGTAATGGAGATAATGAAAATATCTGAAGACGGTTATGAAAATGAATGTTAAGAATCAAAACATGACATGAAAACATGCCTATGAAAACATGAACACATGATTAGATGTTAGATTATGATGCAGCAAGGTTACAAAAAAAGAAGCATCTAAAAAAGAAAAGCTGCCTGAGGTGAAGCTGACTGTATGTCAATAAACTGAAACCCGTTCTATGACACTTCCAATGATATTAATCCGATAACTTAGGTACATAACATAGATGTAACATTACAATTTGTATCTGCACAAAGGGATGCATATGCCAGTGAACTTGAAGTAAGGTGCTATAGCGAGAGAAAAAAGTGCTGTTATAACAATCAGATTTTTTTTCCCCATGATCACCGCTTTCATGATCTACAGGGTTCATACACATTTTTACCAATAAAATTCCATGACTTTTCCATAACTTTGAGGTAAATATTCATGACCTAATGTTTCATGAAATGTCTATGTATTAGGGATGTGACGAGATCTCGTGAGATCCGATGCGTCTTGCGAGATCCGACTGGTCTCGCGAGAACATGACGATATCCTTGCAAAACATTTTGCAGTGTTTACATAAGAGCTGCACCATTAATCGTAAAAAAATTGCGATCTTGCTTCAAACACCCACGCAATCTTTTTCCTGAATCACAACGATTCAGCTATGTCTATTGCGACTGTTTCACATCGCGAGTGTCAGTGGATCGTGAGAAGCATGTTTTGTCGCTGCCCATGTTGATGAATCAGAGGGTCGGCCATCATCATCCTTCCGATGTGAACGCTGTCATTCACTGATATGGGTGGCCACTGACACTTATGATGTGAAAAAGGTGTTAAAGACATTCTGCATTCATGCTGCTGCTGGTCCAGAAAGAGCAACACAGTCTTTTCAACCAGACATCATTATTTCTGTGTTACAGACATTTAAATAACAGAAGTAATAGGGATCAGGGCTCTAGAGTGCGACCAATTTGGTCGCACGTGCGACCTATTTTCTCAAGGGTGCGACTAAAAAAAATCTAAGGTCGCACTGGTGCGTCCAGCCATTCGAGAAAAAAAACAAAAGTCTCCGCGACTCAGAAAGTCTCTCTGCTGTTCAACAACAGACACGTTAGGCTCATATCGTGGTCTAAACCAATCAGAGATAGTGAAGGGCAGACCCCCCCCCTCTGATTGGCCGTGGTCCAGATATTTCTGTACTTGTGTGTACGTTTGAAGATGCGTGTGCTGCTGCAGTCAGACAGAGAGATAGAGGTGAGTAGTAGAGATGCGTGCAGCTCTTTCTCTGAATCTACTCTGTTCAGTGAGCGTCTGACAGTCCCTCCAGGATTCTGCGATCGCTGAATTTATCGCAAAATCAAGCAAACTCCGCATTTTCCAAATTGCCGCAGATTTTCCACAGATTTTGCACTTAGACGCGTCTTGTGACGTCATCGCAATGCGCATTCAGTCAAAAAAAGGTTGTTTCTCAGTTCCAAAAATGGAATAAACAGCTTTGCGTTCTCTTCATGCCCGATTTACAAGAGCTACATCGGACAAACGAACCGAAAGCGGAACAAATCCGCGTTACTCGTTTGGGCTATACTCGTGTATCTGCTCGGACCGGAGCCGCAGGCTGCTCTCGATCACACGACACCGTTATACACAGCGCTGGGAAATACAGTGAAGTAGTCGAATTCACCGTGGAATCAATAACATCTCAGTCAGATCTTGTGAGAAGCATTCAATTTGGCACAGAATTATGTTAAAGCTACAGACATCAGAACAAACGCCACTGATGTGGAAACCAGGAGAAACATTGTTCAATAAACACATCACCACCATTCACCATGGATTTAACATAACTACAGGAACAACTTGTGGCAGAAATGGTCTAATGTCTTAAAGTGTTTTTAAATGCTTCACACAACTTTTCCCAGCACTTCAAAGCTTTAAGTATTACCGAATTTTAAAGTTATTTTTAATGTGATGACATTATTTGTTCATCCTTCATAGGTTGCCCCATTAATAAAACTAAAAGTTTCATAATGTAGGAAAGCAAACACTTATTTAAAAATAAAAAATACATTAAATTACCACTATTAGATGGCTGCAGAGAAGTACTTATAGGCTTATCAGCCATTTCCACTCCCTAATATATATTTTGTATTTATTAAATTATATTTAGACATTATGAATGACATTGATACAAGTTAATTTTGAACTGCATCTCAACTACTTAGACAGCACAAGTATATCTGTAAGACGTCTGCTAAAGATCTGGGAAACATCTGCCGTGTAATCTGATAAACGTCTCAGAAGCAGTTTTACATGCATTTAATAAATCTCTATTTGACATCTGACTGGAAACATAGAGACGTATTGCAGATGAGCAAACACTCTTAAAAATACCTCTTGAATATGTAAAGGCAGACATCAGATAGACATCTCTGAGATGTACATGTGCGATTAGGGTGAGTGCTTTACTGTCAGGTGCTGGTGCCACCTTCTGTAGAACATAAAGGCACTGGTGCTGGTGTCCTTAAATTCTAGTCTGGAGCTGGTCTCAAAGTCAGAAAAGTCATAACAATATTAGAAGAATGTTGTCTGTGGTATATTTTCACTGCAAAACAATAAGAAACGCACATTTTGAGAAAAGCCGCTGCAATATCAGTCATTTTAGGCCGCACAAATCTGAAAAAAGTCCCGCGAAATCCTCGAAAGACTGGTCTGAGAGGAGCAGCATGTTCAGTTAAAACAGATATTATTGCTTCTCTTAGTTTACATGCAAATATAGCCGAAATAACAGCACAGGAATTGTCTTTGTCTTATAATGTGTATTATTTGATTTCATCAGACAACGGCTCAATTAAATTATAAATTAGGATTTGTGTGCAGACTAGCTTCTTGGAAGGGAGAGCTGGTTATGTATTCTTAAAGGGCTGTGTTTCAGTCACTATTTCATATTCATCCCATTGACTGACAACAGAAACAGTAAAATATATAAAGTAAAACACTTTTATTGAGAATTTGGCAGCATTAAAATACAGTATGAGCACAGAGACAGAACAGAACAGGATTGTTTTTCTGTAAATACTGTTTTTTTCATAATGTTTAGTGAAATGATTTGGTGGTCTTAGGTGGGATGGGGGCACTGGATTTTTATATAGGTTTAAGGGGGGGGGGGGGGTTGAGAAGCACTGCACTAGAGCATCCCTTCATTCAGACACAGTGGAAGATCTGATAAGAATCAGTGTAGAGGGGCCGAGTCTGGAAGATGTTGATGCTAGAGAGAGCGTGGCCAGCTGGTTTAACCAAGGCCAAAGATCAAGAAAGCTAAACTACAGGAGTTGGCCATCCGAGGGACATGTGACCGCAATGGAGAATAGTCCATAAGACATTGAGCCATGAGAGGTTCAGTTTGACGCACTTAAAACACTTAATTAAGATTTTCTTTTTATTTCATTTATCTTGAGATGTTTTTAAGTTTAAATATTAGCTCAGTGAAGCACTTTAAGCACCAACACTTTTTCAGTAAGTTACCTTTCTTGTAGAATTGCGCTTCAAATAAAGAACTTTATGTTAATCGTTTACTAGTCAATATAGCCTATGCGAAAATTTGGGTGCACCTAACTTTTGTGCTGGTGCACCTAAGAAAAAAAGTTAGGCGCACCAGTGCACCCAGTGCAAAAAGTTAGTCTAGAGCCCTGGGGATGCACTGAATGTTCGGCAACCGAAATTGTGGTCGAATAAGCGAGGAGACCAAATAAATTGTACCGAACGATGACATGACCCGATCAAATAGTGCTAATGCAGCAAACATATCTGCAGTGTGGAAGTATTTAAAACTGTCAGAGAAAGATGCAAAACTCATTACAAGCACAAAGCACCGACTGCAAGACTGTTTAGCACTAGGGATGCTCCGATCGATCGGCATCGGCCGATCATCACATTTTATGACTTGATCGGTACTCGTACATTTGGCCGATCTCATGTACCGATCGCAATTTGTGTGTTTCTGTTTTTGTTAAAATAACAGCTCTTGAATTTGACGCCACCGGCGCGCGTCCAAAGAGAGAGAGAGAGAGAGAGAAAGCGCACGGAGCTGAAAGGGCTTGAATAAAGCGCGTTTAGCTTTAGATAAAAATACGAGGATATAGCGCTGAAAGATATTTACCATAAACGACCCTGAGCGCTTGTTATGTGATCTGCTCCGCTGTTTTGATGCGCTGCTCACTTAAAATGGTGCTGCTGCGACGGCTCGCAGTCCGGATGGATGCAGGGGTGCGGATGCACTTATAGAAGTATTTAAGGATAAAAGACTCGAGTTGCTTTTAAAATATTCACAAGTCCTTTTCCTCGAGTAAAGTCTGGAGTCATTTCAGGTCAAGTCAAGTCTTAAGGCTATAAAAATGCGACTCGATCTCTGCCTTGTGGTGCATCACACACATTTTGTTTGCATTTATTTTTGTCTTATATTAAGTATCCTGATATACATAATGTTATGCATAAACACCATTTTAAAGGAATATTAAAATGTTCACTGTATAAGGAATAATTTTTGTGATTATTTATATAACATTATTATTACATATGTTATATAAAGCTTGAAGCATCAGAATCGGCATCGGTATCGGCCGATCACCATGACAAGAAATCGGTACTTGGTATCGGCTGCAAAAATCCTGATCGGAGCATCCCTATTTAGCACTGCATCTCATGTCTCCGGGTGGGTGATGCTGCTACTGTATGATGACTGAAATTGCGAAATGGCCTCAAACGATTAGTAAATAAACCGCAGAATGTTATATTTTCTAATACAAGCACAAATTGCATATAACAGCGCTGCACAAGCTTGCCGCGCCAGGGTTCAAAGTTCAAAGCGCGAGAAAAATCTGCGCTAAAAATACTGTTACTCGGTAGTTGCATTTTATTAGTTTTTTTGAAAGGCATGAGCAAATGCCATACGTGCGACAAACATCTTCCCAAACTCGTCAGAATCATTTATAAATCTGCTGTCAACAAAAAGAAGCACTGAGGTCTTCCTGCGGGTTTCTGCAAAAATAAAAGCTCCTTCAACATTCAAAATTTTTAGTATTGTAATTTTAATGATGTTCTGTAAAATAAAATAAAAAAGTAAGACAATAATAATGATAATAATAATTACACTACAACAGCTCTATTAATACATTTATTATAACATTCACACAGTGTTCAAATTGGGATCTGTAATATTTTCTAATGTTCTAAAAGAAGTCTCTTCTCAGCAAGGCTGCATTTATTTGTACAGAAAAAATATACATGCCTGATTCAAGAAGGGGATCTCAAAAATTGTGCTTTGTTGGTATAATGTCTGATAGATTGTTAAAAAATATTCAGTGTTAAGTAAATATTTTAAAATTGTTGTTTTGTAATTGATTGTTTTATTTGAAAAGGAGGACAAAACGGTAAAAAGCACCTTTCGGCTATTTAATTTATGCAATGGTGAACAAATTAAAGGCCTACTACAAACTATGCCTACATGGGGGAAAAAATGCGGCCCAGTGTTTCATTTTGTTCGGCTTCAGCTTTGGCCAAGAATTTTCATTTCAGTGCATCCCTAAGAAGTAGGGATGGGTATCGTTAAGGTTTTAACGGTATTACTACTCTTACCGATACTGCTTATCGATTCGGTACTTTAACGGTATTCTTATCGGTACTTTTTGTTTTATGTATATATATATATATATATGACAAATTAAGAGCTGAATTAACATTGCTTTATATTCTGAAATGTAAAATAAATATTTAATGAAATTAATATAAAGCATCAATTTGTAAATGCACATGTGTGCAGGCATTTTTTGTGTTTTATACATATTATAAGATACAGTAAGAACATGAACAAAGAAAAAGTAAAACAAACTGAAAAATTCAATAAAACAAATATACAACTGAAAAGAAATAAACAGTGCTTTTTTCATGAAGGTCCACTAACATTAATGTTCTGGAAAGTAATAGCTACAAAATAAATCTAAAAGTATTAAAATGTAAATGAACACTGCATAGTTTTCACTGTATGTATTGATAGATTGATGCGTATTAAAGCTATAACGTTATACAGATTAAGAGCTGTGAGTGATTTTCTCTTTCATTTTGTTCTTTGATTAACATTGATGAAGCGCCAGTTTGTAACTTTAAGACAATATATTGACACACATCAGATTTTCTCCCAACTGTTCTCATCCACTTAAGACATAAACTGTGTTTAAGTGAATATTCTCCAAGCCGGCCATTTTGACATATTTTGTGTGTATCTTATCGACTATGGACGCGCCTGAAGCTCAAAGTGTTTTGGTGCGCTCCACGCACACACACACTTCAGCCAGGGGAACAGCGTCTCTCGTGCAGATTGTGCTTTCAACGTCTCTTTATCAAACATGTCCCGCAATTTAGCAACAGTAAAGACGGCATTTTACAACAATCACCGATTGAGCTGATTCTGACGTTAAGTTTGGGTTTTAGGGAGGAACGAATGTGTGAAGGGAAGAAGAAACGCGGCTATAATGCTTAGAAGCCAAAATCGAAATAAAAAATAAAATTAGCAGCCGCAGCCACAGGCCTAAAGCGTAAGCAGATGTTTGAATGTTTAGTTCTCTCTTCTATCATAATTAAACCGCTTTCATGTTGCGCGCGCTGAAGCTCCTCCGCATGAGCGCGATCTCGCTTCTGAATTGCGAATAGCAAAAATGCATCATAGACAAATGTTTTAATATGAATCTATATAAAAACAGCAGGCGACTCTGGTGAGATAGAATTTGCAAGATAATGTGTATATATAGCAATAATAAATGTATGTGTGTTTTCTTAATTTCTCCAGTACCGATAGCAGAACCGTTAACGTCAGAGCTTATCGATACTCCGGTCTTTCATAATTTAGCCCCGAGACCGATTAAATACCGGGTTTCGGTACCCATCCCTACTAAGAAGTACTGAGATAAAAGTTTATAGTTTGGGTATAAACACTTACAGTAGCGATCAAAACGAAAGCATCTTAACACTTGTATTGTTAACGACAACCCATTTAAAAAGTATTTGTAATTTAATCATTAATTCAGGAGATTCCAATAGTTTAAGTCTTTATGAAGTGAGACACTGATTCCTAAATGTAATTTATTTTATTATTTTGTTCAAATTAATATATTTTTAAAAGACTTCAGCAATGAACATTTTGTCAGACCCACTAATAAATTACATTATTTTGTTTAGTTTTATAATCTTTTTTTCTCAGAATTGTGAGAGAATCGTGATCTCCAATTTATATAAAAAAAGTGTGATTCTCAATTTATCCAGAATCGTGCAGCTGTAGTTTACATGTTGTTATTACTGCTTATAATTCATTAAAATAGAAGCTTAATTTAATAAAGTACAAGTTGATTTCAAAATGCACCTACATTTTTTTGCATTTTGTGTTTTTCAGTTGAATAAAATACTATTTTCCCCAATATATTTCATCATTAAGGATTTAAAAAAATAAGTCTAAAAATCTCATCTCGTGGGATAAGTGTCTCGTCACACCTATGTATACATGTTAAATAATAAGAAAAATCAATGTTTTACCACAGCATATTTTTACTAAAATAAATGACAAGCTTTGTAGTTTAGAATACAAAATAACCATTTATTTAAATAACGATTGCACAGTAACACAATAAACGCAATTAACCACCTTTAGCGCCAACAGTACCTCTGCAGTTAGGGTTTCGTTTCTGGACACGGCACTCGGAATGGTCTTTTTTTACAGTGGCTGAAAGGGAAGCAACGCAGCTGGGAGCGGGTGTCACGTCAGTCACACGAGTGAAAAAGGCGGTGATCGGGTTGGGAGCTGTAGAGCACGCAGCTGGGAGCGGGTGTCACATCAGTCACACAAGTGAAAAAGCCGGTGATCGGGTTGGGAGCTGGAGCGCACGCAGCTGCAGCAGCAGACTGGTGCTTTGCACCTTTAGAATGGCTAGACAGCGCTGCCTCTCCCGTGTTCGAAATGTCGAACGTTTTACGGCACAGTGTACCTTTTGCACGTCACGGGTCCTGATCTTTCTCAAGCCACCCCTTATAACTTTTCATCATGAAGCCATACATTGTTAAATCGGCATTTTCCTGGAATTGCGTGAGTTTACTACATACAGGGTTCGTACACATTTTTACCAACAAATTTCCATGACTTTTCCATGACTTTTGAGACAATATTCATGACCTAATTTTACATTATTTTACAATAAGAATAAAAATCTGTTCAAATTATCATAGCATTTTAACTAAAATGAATGACTATTAATATTATTGTTTGCTTTTTTGTTTTAGTACAAGCTGAAACTGCGCCAGATGTGAAGGTCCTTGCAGTCCGAAATTTTCGCACGCAAAAACGTATACAAAAATTTCTGACTCGGTGTGTAAGGACCTGTACTCCACACAGAGAACATATCACATCACTATTATCATTTATTTAACTCAGTTAAACGCAGGGCCAGAATTTCGTTTTGGAAACTTTTCTCTTTCGCAAGTGTTTACATTAAGAAAAAAATTACAATGCTTACAAGGATACTCGCCAGCAGTGTTCGAATTATACCGTGGACTTTGGGGAGCCCATTTCTTTCTTTTTTTTATGACGGGGGGATTTTGTGGCTTGCGGTGGGCTTACAAAGATACATAAAAGCTATGGGGGGGGGGGGGTGCAATTATATATATATATGTAGGGCCCTATGAAATCCGTTTTAATTTTTCCCAAATTCCATTTTATTTTTTTCTAAATTCATTTTTTTCGTTTCAATTTTTCTAGATTCCGTTTTTTTCCGTTTTCATTTTATGGACTCCTTTTTAATGATCAAATTAAATTGTATTTATCAAAAAGCATGTCTAATTAATTAAAATCATGAAACTTATACAATTTAACACTAATTTATTAAAAGTGTAACAAAAATGACATGTTTAGGGACGTATGAAATGAAATGTTATATTTTTTTCTCACATTATGTTTTATTGTTGCCAAATTCTGTTTTAGCTCGTCTGATTATTTGAATGCATACAAACATTTTTTTTACTCTTACAGTAGCCTTATGAATTGTTTTTTTTCCTCAGAAATTCTGTGTTGTGTATTTAAATTTGACTGTTTATCAGATTAAGGCATGAAACATCGATTTAATTTATATTTTAATGAATGAAAATTAAACATTTACATGTTGAAAAATAAAGGGGATTTAGCCTACTATTAAAAATAAAATATTTTGTGATTATGTCTTAATAAAATAAAGTTTTATTATTTGTCAACAGTAGTAGTAGACGTGTTTTTGAAGTAGAACTAAATTCACAGTTTCATTGTTTGTAGGGACAAACAGATGCAGATAATTAAAACATGCACATTTCTTCTCTTTCTCTGTCACTCTCAAAATCGGCATATTTGAGAAACAAGTTGAGTAGTTTGCTTCACTGAATATAATTGTCGGTCATTTAACATTTCTTTCGTAAAACAGTTGACTAAACATCTTACCTCGCTCTCTTTTATTAATCTGACGCTTCGTCACTCAGCATCTGTGAACGCTAAACTCCGCCTACTTTGATTTGATTTGAATTCAATTACTTTGACATTGACGAGCGCTGTTTGCCCGCTGAGGCAGAGCAGACTTTTAAAGCTTTTTTTGTCATCCTAACAAGAGCGCTGCGTAATCGAGGACAGCAGATGCTCATGTAGGCCTATAATTATCTTTATTGAAGTGAGTTAGGTTTAAATCGCCGTCAAGCATTAATTAACGATTTTTGTTGTTGCAATTTTACACATAATAATCCACGATGATCACAGTACACAAAACTGAAATTGCACGTCAAAATAACACAGTCAATATTTTTTGATTTTTCAAATCACGTTTTCAGGGGAGCCCATGTATTATTAAGGGGAGCCCCTAGCTCCCCCGTAGTTCGCACCCTGCTCACCAGGATGGCCATTTTAACGTCATTTTGTGTGTAATTTTGCCGCTTAAACGCAACAAGCTGCACTTTTAGAGCCCCATACTTCAGCCTCGACTTTTAGTTTATGGCTTCGGGACAATTTTCACGTCAGACGCGGGCCGGGCATCGGGCTTGTTTTAGGATTCCTCCTTATTTTTGTATTTTAGAAATCCATCAATTATTATGGTGATGAAAAGGATTAGCCGCTCGTGGAAACAATACCGCGACTGACAAGAGCAGCTCGACCTGTCTAATAGCACACATTTGTCTAGGTTAAACGTTTAAAGTAACATTGTGATATGCTTTTTTAAGTATTTTATATATAGATTTTATTTTAGTCAAGTGGTGATATAAGAAGGCTAAATTGATCAAACATAATAGGCAAACTCACTGTCTGCAGCTGGCCGATTGCTCAAAAGCTACTTTAAAAACAAAAACTTGAATTTAATAAACAAATACATTTTCCAAACATTTCTAAATTAACTTAATAAAGAAACGAAATACGCTTTGCCATTAAAAACGAAACTGAACTATTTTAATGGCTAGAACAGCTGCTGTGTAATGGGGAAGAGAGAAAGAAAGACGTGGGCTCCAGTCGGACTCGGGAAGGTAATTCTGATAATCTGATGAACAAGGATTGGACTGGGGCGTATGTTTGAGGCCCGTGCAGGATTCTACTGAGCTTGTTTGGTACCAAAGTCAATTTGGTACTCGCAAGGCGGCTTTACGGACGCCATTTGGACATGACTGAGTGCAGCGAAACCGCCTCTGGAGCGCGCGAGTACAGAACGGCTTAAAAAGACGTGCAAATAAATAATAGGCTACATTTTAGTGACAATGCAACAATGACCCGATTAGGCAGGTGACAATTCTGTCAACTGTACCAAAATGCCAGAGAAAGACTTGTATCGCACCGTGCAGCTCTTTAGTGCAGACGAGATGCGCTGCATACGTGTTTTCAGAGAAAGTCAAAGAGAGAAAACACAGCTGATGAATCCGTTTTCAAATGACCGATTTGATATTCTGTGTGGATCTATTTACTCATCAGCCTACAAGCTATAGGCTATTGAATAAATGTGTGAATATCCATCATTTTAAAGTCGAAAGCTGCGGAAAAGAGTAGAAATATGCGATATAGCTCATGCGCAATCCCGTACCGAAATTCAGGACCTGAATAAACATAATTGTATTATACAGAGATTTGTAAAATAGATTTCCATGACTTTTCCAAAACTTTCTGGGTTTATTCATTTTTCCAAAACTTTTCCAGGCCTGGAAATTGTGGTTTTAAAATTCCATGACTTTTCCAGGTTTTTCATGACCGTACGAACCCTGTACATAATACTAGCTGCAACAGCGTCTGCGAGTCGCCGTTACCCCACGCAGAGAAGATCACGTGACAGATCGCGTGAGCGTTAACTATTGTAATTTAACCAATATTATCAACTAAAACATATTCAAATACAGAGATTGTGAAACAAATTTCCATGACTTTTCCAAAACTTTGTGGGTTAATTTATTTTTCCAAAACTTTTCCAGGCCTGGAAAATGCCGTTTTAAAATTCCATGACTTTTCCAGGTTTTTCATGACCGTTTCATGACCGTACGAACCCTGGATCTATCATCGATGTTGCACATCCCTATTCAAGAGAAAAAAATATTTTAAACATTTGTCTGATGTTGTGGAGTAAAAGCATGTTATGTTCTTTTTTGTTGGAAACAGGTTTATCTTTACAAGGGAAGATGCTTGGCGTTTGTTGCTTTTTCAGATGCAGGCGTTTCCTCAACTCTGCTCGCAGACTCACGGACACACAAACAGAGCCAGCTCGGAGAGAAATAAAATGTACGGAAATTTAAACGCAAATCCTAACAATAAAAACAAACCGCAAAGCAACACGTCACTCACCCTGCTTGGCCTTGTATCCCAGCCTGCGGGCTTTATCGGGTCTGGTGGGCCTCGGGGCCCGGTGAAGGGCCGACAGCTGACGGTACTGCCAGCACCGCACGCGCAGCAGAAACCTCATCACGTCCGACTGCTTCTTCCTCCAGAGCTCCTGCATGTACTTGTACGCTCCCATGATGCCTCACCTGCAGCACCAAAAGCCAAGTCAAACCACCACACCAAGAATGTAATGAGACAACTACATGAATATATCAGTCATGCATTATATGTATTTTGAGTTAACACTTACTTATAAATTGCATCTAAAACTATTATACACTGCATTTTACAATTTTTTTTATTGCATATATGCAGATTCATCAGAAGTCAGAAAGAAAGAGCTTTATTGCCAAGTATGTTTGCACATACAAGAAATTTGTTTGTGTCAATCTTCCAGTGCACAGAGAAAACACAATAAAAGATGTGAATAAAACGCATGTATAACTATAAACCACACAGAAAAATATAATATAGAATATGAACGGAATAACGTTACATAAAGTTGTAGGGATGTAAGTTAGGGTGTTAAAATAAGTTTAATGTTTTAGTAATTTATGACCCTAATAGTCTTAAGACTAACGTTACATGGAACTTATATTTTTTTTATACTACAAAATCAAGACGGTTTATAATTAATGAAGGCAAAAAGAAAAAAAGTTCTGAACTTAATCTTAAACGGCCAGGTAACGTACATTTTAAATTTAATCTTGATGTCCACTTTTTATCAACCATAACATGGCAGGTCACAGACCTGACCTCTAATAATGTGTATATTATATGATAGTTCAGAATTAAGATACAAAACAGTTGCTTAAGGAGGATTTGTAGTATAACTCACAGAACTATATGCCAAATAGCTGTGTCTGTTTACCATGGTAAATTAACGGTTACATACAAATACGTCAAAACAATTCAACGCTTAAGCCACGGATGATTATTTAAATAAACTTAAATGTAATTCCCGAAAATGACGTTTGATAACAAATGAAGTGTAATTCAGTTTTGACAGAAACGTGAGAAACCGTGCTAACTCCGGCGTGACAATTAGCAACACAACGCTTCACAATTCCGCTTTAAAATGAACGTACACCATTATGGCGGAAAATAACGGTCGGAGAGTAAAGCTTAGATATTCCACACAACATATACTAATAGGGTGTTTCGGATGACATTACATGTGTTAAGATTTTTGATGGATTCTACATTCAGAAAAATGAGAAAACCTAACTTACTTGATGGCGTACTAACCGGAAAGGTAGAGATAAATCACCCATAGTGCTTTACGGGGCCGTTCCGTCGTATTTCCGATTCCGGTTGCAAGAGATTTCTGGGAAACGTATTTCTCTATATCCTAGTAACAGTCACGAAGAAATGCATGTCTGGTCAGCTGATTAATATGTTTTTTTCTTTAACAATCATCACATAACAAACACTAAACTGAGCATTACATGCTGATTATTCAGCTACATAATATTTACACTTGTCATTGCTGTACACTTGACAAGTGTAAATGTCACAAGTGACAACATGTGCACTGTTTTTGCACATCTTATTTGTTTTGCACTTTTTATTCTATTGCACATTTTACTCTTTATTTCTCTTTTTTACCTATATATATATATATATATATATATATATATATATATATATGCTCTTGTGTTATGTTACTTTTATTTAATTTTTATTCTTTTGCACTGTCCACTGAGCGGACCTGATTTGATTTACATTTCACTTCTGATTATACCCTGTATAATTTATTATGTGACGAATAAAGAAACCTTGAACCTTGAACAATGGCGTCTAAAAAGTATTGGACCTGAACATCTGCTATGTTTTCTTTTCAATTAAATCTACAAATAATCATTCAAAAGAAACACTTGTATTTAGAACTCACTAGTCAGATGTAAATGTGTAATACTTATAATGTGGACTCTTTTTTTTCAACACACAGAATTTCTTGCTTCCACTGAAATGCAAAATGCTCATTAGATTATTCTTTATCTGGCTGGAGAACATGTGCATCAGGTTTAGTCAATTTCTGTAATTTTTTATATAATATCCCCCGGTTTCACAGACAAGGCTTAAGCCTAGTCCCAGACTAAAGTGTACATCTGAGCTGTTTCAACTGAAATAAACTTGCACTGATGATCTTAAAATATATCAGTGCCATTGCTTTGTCTCAAGATGTACACCAGTAAGGTTTTTTCTAAGACGTGTTAATAAAAATTACTTAAGTCCTAATTGAACTATGGCCTAATCCTGGTTTAGTCTAAGCCCCGTCTGTGAAACCGGACCTATAAGTATGTTTTACATTTTTTTTTCCTATTTTCATTAGTGGTCTCAAATTTGAACCCCGCTGTACATGTAATTGTGAATATATCTGTCTGGTTGGCTCTGGCAGCTTGATGTGTTGTTTGTTTGTCTGTTTGTTTGAGGGCAGCAGTAATTATGGGGAAGGGTTGTAAGGTGGTGGTTTGTGGGATGGCGTCTGTGGGGAAAACAGCCATCCTGGAGGCTGGAGCTGTTCAAGAACTGCTGTACGGCTCTCACACTGTAGGTATGTGTAATCAGTCCATTCACAGGACAGCATACACCATGTGTTGTGCCAAGTGACATTATGGATATATATGTAGGAGATATATTGCAAGACTTGATACAAGTGTGAATTTGTTGTATATATTTATGTGTATATAACTCATATACATACAGTGCTCAGCGTAAATGAGTACACCCCCTTTGAAAAGCAACATTTTAAACCTCAATGAACACAAAAACATTTTCCAAAATGTTGACAAGACTAAGTTTTATATAACATCTGTTTAACTTACAAACCCGATTCCAAAAAAGTTGGGACACTCTACAAATTGTGAATAAAAAAGGAATGCAATAATTTACAAATCTCATAAACTTATATTTTATTCACAATAGAATATAGATAACATATCAAATGTTGAAAGTGGGACATTTTGAAATGTCATGCCAAATATTGGCTCATTTTGGATTTCATGAGAGCTACACATTCCAAAAAAGTTGGGACAGGTAGCAATAAGAGGCCGGAAAAGTTAAATGTACATATAAGGAACAGCTGGAGGACCAATTTGCAACTTATTAGGTCAATTGGCAACATGATTGGGCATAAAAAGAGTTAAAAACTCTCAGAGTGGCAGTGTCTCTCAGAAGTCAAGATGGGAATAGGATCACCAATTCCCCCAATGCTGCGGCGAAAAATAGTGGAGCAATATCAGAAAGGAGTTTCACAGAGAAAAAGAGCTTGAAGTTATCATCATCTACAGTGCATAATATCATCCAAAGATTCAGAGAATCTGGAACAATCTCTGTGCGTATGGGTCAAGGCCGGAAAACCATACTGGATGCCCGTGATCTTCGGGCCCTTAGACGCAGTGTTGGGGAGTAACTAGTTACATGTAACGGAATTATGTAATTTAATTACAAAATTAAAGTAATTGTAATTAGTTACTAAGAAAAGATGTGTAATTAAATTACAGTTACTTATGAAAATGTTAAGGATTACAAAGAGGGTTACATCTGATTTTTTCACACACACTCCCACATACAGATTTAATTTATTTATTTCATAAATTGCAGTGACTGCTCTAAAATATGAAATACCAATGTTTCAGAAGTCTAAAACATGCTTATCCAATAAGTCTTAAATTTCCTATATGGGTTTATGTATATGTTTTTTTTTTTAAGATAAACAGTTTTTTTCTAAGGCATCATTAGATTCCAGTGTTTCCTGTCATAGCTATGCAAAGATTTGATTTCAAAATCAGTATCATAGCTATTAAAATATTTCTTGTTATGATTTTAAATCTGTATTTAACCTCATAATGATTTTGAAGTAAGTCTGATTTTGAGGTGGCTGTGCTTCAAAGAGGACATCAGATGCCCATTTTCCACAAGTGGGTATGATTCTTTAGGGTAATCTTGAAATTGTCTCGGTGGGCGTGTAAAAGAACACAGCGACTTGTTTCGGTGCATATCTCTTTACATGTTAATGAGCTCTGCTCATCCGCCCCTCTCTTCTGTTGAAGAGCAAAGGCGATTTGCAGATAATCATAAAAAAATATAAAGTGTCAAACTTACTTCTTCTGGATGTGTAACTGGATCACGAACAATGGTTGCTGATCCATCCTTTAGTTTGAACTTTTTAACAAAACTTGCCTTGAATTGTGACCCATACTCAGAATTTGTGCTCTGCATTTAACCCATCCAAGTGCACAAACACACACCGTGAACACACACACACACCGTGAACACACACCCGGAGCAGTGGGCAGCCTTTTATGCTGCGGCGCCTGGGGAGCAGTTGGGGATTCGGTGCCTTGCACAAGGGTCTCACATAAGTCGTGGTATTGAGGACGGAGAGAGTGCTGGTTATTCACTACAAAATCAAAATGGCTTGATAATTGAGACTGTTTAGGCTTTTGGGGGGATTGAAAAAGGAGTTTATTTTTACCATTGTAGGGTGATTGTGTCTACACTGCAAAGACATATTTATATGCAAATGAAGATATTTTGCATCCACTGTCTCCTTTAAAATTATAATATTATCATCTTAATTCAAGTGATGAAGGATTTGGAAAGTCTGACAGTAGTCAGTGTTGAGCACTACTGTAAGGTTAACCCTGCCTGGTTTACATGTTTACAAATGATTGACAGTTGAAAACATTAGAAATTTAGAAAAGTAATCAAATGTAATCAGTTACTTTACTTTTATAAAGTAATTGAAAAGTTACACTACTTATTACATTTTAAGTAGGGTAACTTGTAATCTGTAACCTATTACATTTCCAAAGTAACCTTCCCAACACTGCTTAGACGGCACTGCATCACATACAGGAATGCTACTGTAATGGAAATCACAACATGGGCTCAGGAATACTTCCAGAAAACATTGTCGGTGAACAAAATCCACCGTGCCATTCGCCGTTGCCGGCTAAAACTCTATAGGTCAAAAAAGAAGCCATATCTAAACATGATCCAGAAGCGCAGGCGTTTTCTCTGGGCCAAGGCTCATTTAAAATGGACTGTGGCAAAGTGGAAAACTGTTCTGTGGTCAGACCAATCAAAATTTTAAGTTCTTTTTGGAAAACTGGGACGCCATGTCATCCGGACTAAAGAGGACAAGGACAACCCAAGTTGTTATCAGCGCTCAGTTCAGAAGCCTGCATCTCTGATGGTATCGGGTTGCATGAGTGCGTGTGGCATGGGCAGCTTACACATCTGGAAAGGCACCATCAATGCTGAAAGGTATATCCAAGTTCTAGAACAACATATGCTCCCATCCAGACGTCGTCTCTTTCAGGGAAGACCTTGCATTTTCCAACATGACAATGCCAGACCATCAATTACAACATCATGGCTGCGTAGGAGGAGGATCTGGGTACTGAAATGGCCAGCCTGCAGTCCAGATCTTTCACCCATAGAAAACATTTGGCGCATCATAAAGAGGAAGATGCGACAAAGAAGACCTAAGACAGTTGAGCAACTAGAAGCCTGTATTAGACAAGAATGGGACAACATTCCTATTCCTAAACTTGAGCAACTTGTCTCCTCAGTCCCCAGACGTTTGCAGACTGTTATAAAAAGAAGAGGGGATGCCACACAGTGGTAAACATGGCCTTGTCCCAACTTTTTTGAGATGTGTTGATGCCATGAAATTTAAAATCAACTTATTTTTCCCTTAAAATTATACATTTTCTCAGTTTAAACATTTGATATGTCATCTATGTTGTATTCTGAATAAAATATTGAAATTTGAAACATCCACATCAAACAATTGCATTCTGTTTTTATTCACAATTTGTACAGTGTCCCAACTTTTTTGGAATCGGGTTTGTATAACATGAAAGTAAGGTTAATAATATAACTTAGATAACAACATTTTCAGTTTTACTCAAATTAGGGTGATGCAAAAATGAGTACACCCCACTGAAAGTCTCTGGAGCAAAGCTACATTTTAGACTACAAATGTCTAATTTAACAAGAATTCAACCACAGGTGAGTCTAATTATTCATTACACAGCTGACAGTTGACTATAAAAGGGTGTTACTTAAAGAAAACCCCTTCCCATTTCATGCTGTCAGCAATGGCACCACATGGAAGAGAAATGTCACAAGACCTGGTTAAGAAAATAATTTCTTTACACAAGAAAGGTGAAAGCTACAAGAAGATCAGCAAAGCTTTACTTATCAGTCATAATACTGTAGCAAAAGTGGTACAAACATTTAAAAAAGATGGAACTGCAACCATCTCACAGAGACGTCCAGGTCGTCCACGGAAGTTAACACCTCATCAGGAGCGTCTTCTGATGAGAAGGGTTGAAGAAAATCCGGTCCGTATCCAGCCCAGATGGTCACTGCAGTCACTAGATCCAGTCTGTATCCAGATCAGATGGTGGATCAGCACCTAGAGACAACCTCTACAGCCCTGAACGTCTGTGGAGTCCAGGACACGTAGATGAGCCCCAGAGACAGATCCCCAGTGAGGACCCCGTCACCTAGACAGCCATCGGGAAAAGGACACTGGAACCAGTTGAGCCCTTACAATCTGACTTTGCTGCAGTTGAAACAAACTGCTGGTTCGTCTGGCCAGAGGGGAACTGCCCCCCCAACTGAGCCTGGTTTCTCCCAAGGTTTAATCTAGATTTAAACTGACAGAGTGTGTCTGCCTCTCGAACAGTGTTGGGTAGATTGTTCCAGAATTTGGGCGCTAAATAGAAAAAGGATCTACCGCCCGCAGTTAATTTTGGTCTTTTGATTTTGATATTCTATGTATTATCAAATGGCCAGAGTTTTGAGATAGCAGTGTACGTGGAGGAGTATAATGGGATAAGAGCTCGCTCAATTACTGAGGAGCTAAACCATTCAGGGCTTTATAAGTAATTAACAATATTTTTAAATCTACACAATGGTTATTAGGGAGCCAGTGCAGTGTTGACAGAACCGGGTTAATGTGGTCATACTTCCTGGTTCTAGTAAGGATTCTAGCTGCTGCATTTTGAACCATCTGTAGTTTGTTTATTAAGCGTGCAGAACATCCACCCAATAAAGCATTACAATAATCTAACCTTGAGGTCATAAATGCATAAATTAACTTTTAATTCATATGTGCTTAATTCATAAAATAATAAATAGTGTCTGAGGATGTTAAAGTGAGCATCCGAACGTCTGTCTGGTTTCAGGTGCAGAAACAAACGACACTCAGGAGGACATTTACGTGGGGTCTGTGGAGATGGACCATCAGACGGAGGTCTGAGAGAGGGGCTGGATTTATCCAAACACTTCTTCTCAGTGGCTGACGGATTTGTGCTGGTCTACATCGTTGACAGCCTGGAGTCCTTCAGAAAAGTCGAGCTCTTGAAGGAGATAGATAAGTCCAGAGACAAAAAAAAGAGGCATGACAGAATATTTTAAATACAAATCTGTCAATAACATATCAAATTTCACTTCGTAATCATATATATATATATACACACACTACCAGTCAAAAGTTTTTGAACAGTAAGATCTTTTGTTTTTAAAGAATTCTCTTCTGCTCACCGAGCCTGCATTTATTTGATCCAAAATACAGTAAAACAGTAACATTTTGAAATATGTTTACTATTTAAAATAACAGTTTTCTATTTGAATATATTTTAAAATGTAATTTATTCCTGTCATCAAAGCTGATCATCATTACTCCAGTCTTCAGTGTCACATGATCCTTCAGAAATCATTCTAATATTCTGATATGCTGCTCAAAAAATATTTACTATTATTATAATTATAAAAATATGTTGAAAACAGCTGAGTAGATTTTTTCAGGTTTCTTTGATGAATAGAAAGTTAAAAGAACAGCATATATCTGAAATAGAAATCTCTTGAAACATTGTCTTTATCATCACTTTTGATCATTTTAAAGCATCCTTTCTAAATTAAAGTATTCATCTCTATAATTTATTTCCCAAAAAATTAAAATAATACTGACTCCAAGTTTTTGAATGGTGTAGTGTATAATGTTACAAAAGCTTTTTGTTTCAGATAAATGCTGATCTTTGGATCTTTCTAATCATCAAAGTATCCTGAAAAACAAATACTCAACTGTGTTAAATATTAATTATAATAAGTAATGTTTCTTAAGTAGCAAATCAGCATATCAGAATGATTTCTGAAGGATTATGTGACACTGAAGACTGGAGTAATGATGCTGAAACTTGTTTTTTTAAAGAAATGTTTTTATTCAGCAAATATGCATTAATTTCATCAAAAGAGAGCAAAAACATTTAAAATGTTATAAAATATTCTATTTAAAAAAAGCTGTCCTTTTGAACGTTCTATTCATCAAAGAATACAGAAAAAAATGTTTACACAAAATATTAAGCAGGAAAAAACTTTATTAATAAGAATAAGCAGCAAATCAGCATATTAGAATGATTTTCACATTTGCATTTTGTCATTTAGCAGACGCTTTTATCCAAAGTGACTTACAAATAAGGACAATAGAAGCAATCAAAATCAACAAAAGAGCAATGATATGCAAGTGCAAGTCTCAGTTAGCTAAATGCAGTACACGTAGTAAGGTGTTTTTTTATTATTATAATAATAATATTATAGAAACAGAAAAGAGCAAGCTAGTGTTAGAGGCCTTATAATTTTAGAAAAATCATGTGAGATGTATTAAAATAGAAAAGTTTTCAGATTGTAGTATTTTATTATATATTTGATCAAATAAATGCAGCCTTGTGAGCATAAGAGACTTCATTAAAAACATTTAAAAATCATTTACATTTTTTTTGGCAAGTACTGTATAGACAGATATATGTAATATTAAACAATAAAATACATCTGATGATTATAATTTTTTTAAAGTTAGGAATTACCAACATTCTCCAATAATACATTTATTTTTAAGTAAAACATGATGCTGCTCTGGATGATTGCTGGTGTCTGGTGTGATGTCTTCACTGTGAGTGTGTGTGTGCAGGTGATGGTGCTGGCCTGCAGGGACGTGCACAGACATTTTGAGGGGCAGGGGCCCAAGTGGAAAAAAGGGCACTTCTCATATCTATTTTTTATTTTTTTCTAAACAAAATGTTAAATATATTAGGGACGTGCGATATTGACAAAAAATATATCACTATTTTCTGGGATTTTATCAATAACGATAGATAATATTTTGCTGATTGTGTTATTATGCAGATATCTTAAGGACTACCGTGGACAGCTGACTCCTAAATTTTTTGATATTCTGCATATTCTGTGGTGATCAGCTCACAGCAGTGATATAAATTAATCTTTTCCAAACAGTTTAAAGTGATTTTTTTTACCTTTCATGGGCATTTTTACCTTTATAAAGCCCTGCATGAGTGTGCATCATATTTTCAGTCAAATTCTTAAATTTGAATCAGTCAATTAGAATAAGTAATTTAAGCTGTTACCAAGCAAATTAAATCAGTATTGACAAAAGTAATCTTTGCACTACCTAGAAAACACAGAAGCTACATTAGAAGTGGCATTTAGATGCATTTACACACTGTTTGATGCAGGACACGAATGCATTTAACCTGCAGTTACAAATGCATTTTTACGGTTTTGATATTTTAAACATAAAACTTTGAATACTGATATTTGAAATTATATAAACAAAAGAAAAGTTACTTTAAATGTGAAATTAAAACTGCCTGTAGGTGGCAGCAAGTCACTTAATAAGGGAGTCATTACGACTGAACCGAATCATTTCAACGATTGATTCATTCAGGAACAAAACAGCTGTTCCTCAGACTCAAATTGAAATTATATTTGTTGGCGAAATAGACCAAAAACACTCAATATTGTGTCTAAAACGTAAGTGTGTTAATATTAAATTATTCTTTATTGAACTGCTGTATAAAATCAATATCACATTTGTAATCATGTTGCTTTTTGGTGGAAAAAAGTCAGTCTTTGCGTGATACTGATTAACTATATGAAATTATATCAATATATACATTTCTGCCGACATATCTAGAATTTTGTGATCATTCTTAATCTAAATGCATTTTAATAAACTGAATCATGCAGTGACACACTTTTCTAACCTACTAGACTTCCTATTGCCTTAGCTAAACTTCAGCTAACTTATGTAGTGCTCTTATGAGTCATGGATGTTAGTGTGGCAGGACTAGTGAAGCTCTTCCTGTTTACATTTGATTGGCTGGTTACTCATTGATTGTTCTATCATCGGGCAGTGAGTGAATATATAAATTTGTGGGTGAGGTAGTATGGGGTCCCGTGTCACGCCCCCTTGCTTTCTGCTCATAGTTAGTCGCCGTCCAGAATGGCATGTTGAAAACCCGTGGCTGGTATTTGGCTGAGGTTGCCCCGCTGCAGTCAGAGTTGTGAGCGAGACCGTTTCAGTGCAACGGGTACGAGTGTTTACCTAACATTACGGACGCGTTCTGTCCCTCCGTCAAACCCATTGTCTCCCAGGTAGACCGACCGAGCTCTCAGCTTCCCAGCACATTGTTTGTCTGCCTAACTTAGGGGTCTGCAACCTTCAACGTCAAAAGAGCCATTTTGGCCCCTTTCCTACCGAATTTTTTTTTTTTTATTAAAGCCACAAAATATTTGATGCCCAAATAAAGATAACACGGCATATAGCTAAAGTTTTATATTCAGTTATGTTACAGGGCAGAGGAATAGCAATCATTTCAGAAGTGAGGGGGACAGAAATGTCAAATGTAGTAATAATAATAAGTCTTATAATATTTATGTATGTATAATTGACAACAAATATTATCTCTTGCTTTTAATTGGCTACAAAATAAAATATACTGCTGAACAATAATAACATCATATGGTTATGATTGTTGAATCAGTATATATACTACCAACACTTTTTCCATTTTTATCAGAGAATAAGGCAGAAAATATATGTGACCCTGGAGCACAAAAGCAGTCATAAGTCGCTGGGGTATGTTTGTAGCAATAGCCAAAAATACATTATATGGGTCAAAATGATCGATTTATCTTTTATGCCAAAACTCATTAGGATATTAAGTAAAGATCGTGTTCCATGAAGATATTTTGTACCGTAAATATATCAAAACTTCATTTTTGATTAGTAATATGCATTGCCAAGAACTTTATTTGGGCAACTTTAAAAGCGATTTAGATTTTTTTTGCACCCTCAGATTCCAGATTTTCAAATAACATTAATTGTATCTTGGCCAAATATTCTTTAATCAGCTTTCAGATTAAGCATACATCTCAATTAAAAAAAAATTACACTTAATTTTGTGGTCCAGGGTAACATTGTATAGCATCTGTACTGTAATTTATGCTGTCAATTACCACTGTATCATTCATATTTATTACCTGGAGAAGATTTGAAAAATACAAAAACCATATTGTCTTCACGTTTCATCAGTTAAGTTGTATGCTCGTTATTCAGTTTAGCTACAGCGATAGCGGGATGCCAGTCAAACGTTACCATTACTTCTCTATGAATCCGTTTTGGACTTTCTGCGCAAGAGCGCCCTCTGGCTTCGAGAATGTATGAAACATACATGTGAGTGTTCAGCGCTCCGTGACGTTCACATCGTGTTGGATATGCAGTGTTGGGGAGTAACTAGTTACATGTAACGGAATTACGTAATTTAATTACAAAATAAAAGTAATTGTAATTAGTTACAGTTACTAATAAAAAATGTGTAATTAAATTACAGTTACTTGTGAAAATGTTAAAGATTACAAAAGGGATTACATCTATTTTTTTCCACACACACTCCCACATACAGATTGAATTGATTTCTTTCATAAATTGCAGTGACTGCTCTATATTAAACACCAATGTTTCAGAAGTTTATAATGTAACATGCTTATGTTTTTTTCTAAGGCAATGTTAGATTCTAGTGTTTTCTGTCATAGCTATAGAAATATTTGATTTCAAAAACAGTATCATAGCTATTAAACTATATCTTGTTATGATTTTAAATCTGTATTTTAAAGTAAATCTGATTTGTGCTACAAAGGGGACATCGGATGCCCATCTTACACAAGTTAGTATAATTATTTAGGGTCTTCTCGAAATGGTCTCAGTGGTCGTGTAAAACAACACCCTTTTTACCTTGTCAAAAACAGCTCTGTTCACAGCGACTCGTTTCGGTGCATATCTCTTTACATGCTAATGAGCTCTGCTGACCCCGCCCCTCTCTACCGTGGAAGAGCAAAGGCGATTCGTAAATAATCATAAAAAATATAAAGTGCAGTGGTGCAGCTGGATCATGAACAATGGGTACTGCTCCATCTTTGAGTTTTAACAAAACCTGCCTTGAATTGTCCCTCATTCAGAAAACACTCTAGAGCAAAATGATTTGCGAAGCCAGACATAAACTAGTTTAGTGAAAGTTAAGTGATGTGTGGCCAAGTATGGTGACCCATATTCAGAATTTGTGCTCTGCATTTAACCCATCCAAGTGCACACACATACATCAGTGAACACACACACACCGTGAACACACACAGTGGGCAACCATATTGCTGCGGCACCCGGGGAGCTGTTGGGGGTTCGGTTCTTGCTCAAGGGTCTCACCTCAGTCGTTGTATTGAAGGTGGAAGAGAGCTCTGGTTATTCACTCCAAAATCAAAATGGCTTGATAATTGAGACTGTTTAGGTTTTTGGGGGATTAAAAAAAGGGCATTTTATAATTTTCTATTTTTTATCATTGTAGGGTGATTGTGTCCACACACTGCCAAGACACATTTATAAGAAAATTAGGATATTTGGCATCCAACGTCTCCTTTAAAATTTAAATATTATAATCTTAATTCAAGTGATGAAGGATTTAGAAAGTGTGACAGTTATCAGTGTTGAGTGCTACTGTAAGGTTAACCCTGCCTGCTTTACATGTTTTAAAGTGATTAACAGTTGAAAACATTAGGAATTTAGAAAAGTAATCAAAAAGTAATCAGTTACATTACTTTAATAAAGTAATTGAAAAGTTACACTACTTATTACATTTTAAGTAGGGTAACTTGTAATCTGTAACCTATTACATTTTCAAAGTAACCTTCCCAACACTGTGGATATGAATAAAACGTATCCAAAACAACGTGACTATCTTTTTTATTTTAATTAGATCTAGATTTACTCACTTTGGCCCTTGAAAACTTGACCAAGAAAAAGTTCAGAGGAAGTGTTTAGGTTGTATTAAAATTCTGGGGGGGACCACCTCCCCCGCATATTGTATACCCACGCTACAGGGAGCCACCGCAGAGGGATGAAAGAGCCGCGGGTTGCCGACCCCTGTCCTAACTGATGGGATTTTAGACTAACTCGTAGACCAGTGCTTCCCAAACCTGTCCTGGAGGCCCCCCTGCCCTGCACATTTTGTATATATCCCTTATCAGACACACCCAATGCATGTCTTGCAGTCTCTACTAACGAGCTGATGAGTTAAATCAGGTGTGTTTGATAAGAGAGACATACAAAATGCGCAGGGCAGGGGGGCCTCCAGGACAGGTTTGGGAAGCACTGTTGTAGACAGATTAGTGGCGTCGCTATGTGTGATTTAGCTTCCCTGTTGTTGATGCTACGTGGGAACTATCATCTGGAGACGCTGTTGCATTTTTTTTGGTTAAAATTCGTTTTGTAATTTCATTTCTGTTGTGGTTGTTCAAGCCTTAGTGTGTGTGTGTGTGTGTGTGTGTAGTTAAACATTTTTTCTTTTTTCCTGATTTTTATGTAACTGCTTGGAGGCTTGGACGCCTTTATTGTGAAACATGTTTGATGAATGAGGCTGCTGACGTGTGCGCTCTTTTGCTGAGTTTGTTGTGTTACAGCAACATGCTGTAACATTGGACTAGAGTCTTCTGTAAAATCAGATTCATTTACATTGTGTTGTGAGCTATTCATCTTCCTACATAATCCCAGTTTGGAATTCTCTCACAAATCTGGTCATATTTCATTCAAAAGAAATCAACTTATATTTTCCATTAAGAAAATGAAAATGGTCCTGTTTTAGGACCACTGTATCATGATTTTCATGACAACGAATTAACACCTCCACCGCAATTCTCCTTATCTTAATGAAATCTCATTCTTGTTATAATCAGCATAAATGAAATCAGCAAAACAAATACCACTATGATGCATTCTTAAGAAAAAAAAAATATTTGCATTACTGTAATTAGAATGAGATTTCACAATGCTTTTTCTTAAGATGTACCTGACAGTCTTTTACCAGAAATATAACATCAGTGTTTCCTGAATGCTTGCATTGAAAGATACGGCACGACTCTGTACACCTACGTCAACTTTAATATTGGTGGGGAATTACATACAGGGAACAATCCTGCCATAGGCTCATGCTGTGTGACTTCATTTGACAAGAATGAGGAAGCTCCAAATAAAACCAATTTACAACAGGAAGGCAAAGAAAACACACATTAAGATCCATTTTTGTCAAATCATGATGCTACTTGAGCCAAGGGAAACAAACACAACAACAATATATATATATATATATATATATATATATGCAGGGAAAGAAGACAATTGAAACGGGAATTTAAATTCCATCATAAAATCCACCCTGTATCTCTACCTTATGGACCCCCATCCCCGACCCCCATTTCCTCCCACAGCTCCTCACCATCCCTTCCCAAAGACATCCGGCTGGCAGCGGCGCTCTGCGGCCGGAGGAATTATGTGGCGCAGCGTTTGGTCCACTGTTTGGCTATCCTGTCATGCTCAGGTCTGTTGGTTGTGTACTGCGTGGCGATGCTTCCTACCAGAGGATCAGCTGCAGAAGAAGAGACACGATTCACCAGATTAAAAACACAATTAGCTGCTATCTACAGTAAGCACAGACACAATGTTAAAGGGGTCATGAACTGAGAAACCAAAATTCCCTTGATCTTTTGACATACATGGTCACTGTACTCTAAAAAGATCCTGTGTCAAAACTTTCTTGATACTCTAAAAACAGCTTATATTGAAGGCAGTCTGCCAAATTGACAGTCTGTGGAATGTTCTACTCTGATATAATATTGTGGATAAGCACTGCCTCCACAGATCATCAAAGAAGACGTGGTTTCAGTAACCGCAGTAGACCGTGTTGAAGCAGCCATGAGGGAGACGCTGTGTTTATATGTGAAAGCAAAAGCACTTTATTTGGCCTTCCAAAAGTAGATGCAATTAGGAATCAGTTTAAGATTATTTACAAAAGAACAGTACAACCCAAATGTTAAAATTTGTGCAACGCATTTTATGGACGACCGTTTTGTGAACCTAGGAGAGTAGGTTATTTCTAAGAGAAAAAAAAGGTAAATTGCTGACTTTGCTATGACAATCTAGCGCTTCTGAATTAGCGACTGCAAGTATATTTTGTTATTAGTTCAAGTATTTGCTATTGACTGTTCAAATGCGTAGTTTTGCACAGTGTAGAGTAATGTGTCGTGTGTGTGTGTGAGGGGAACAGGGTCTCATCACAGCGGAGTGTACAGCCTGTCAGAAAGTCTTAACCGCGGCTTGTGTACTGCAAACACATATGAGCATCATCACGGTGTCTGTCCCACAACTCCGTTCCCCTTTTGTGCTTGAACTGATGGTAAAACTGCAATTATTAGCTACTTTGTTAAAGATACTATATTTATCTTTAAAATAGCATCATATGACCTTTAACATTAGGAAAGAGTGGATGAACTTTATTTGTAATGAAGATCCAGACCGCATCAGTAAGAAATCCGCAGGCCCAGACTGGCCATTGGGAGCACTGGGCAAATTCTCGGTTGCCTAGCAGCTGATTTGGCCCACTGCGGTTTAAATGTTTTTTTATTTTAATTATTAATAATATTTTATATTTTTGCCTTCTCAAAGTACGAACACACTATTATCATCATAATTCAGTATACTATTTCTAAAGGACATGATCAATTGGAAAGTTACATTAATACATTTAGCAGACAGATATTCACATGGATTTATTGTATAGGAAGGGAGGGAGCTTGAGCAGACAGCAATACAAAAATATCACAGCCTAATAACGCAATATTGGAGAAAATGAAGAAAATGAAAAGGTAAGTTCAAGAGACAACCTTTAATACTTTATGCTGAGAAGCTGTAAAAAAAACTATCATCTAAAGACTATTAATAATAATTTTCCAGGGCCCCAGACCAAGGATTTAGACTTTATGTGATGGCCATTTAAATAATAGGGTTATTTGTGGTTTCAGAATTGTGGGTCTGTAAGCTATACACAGAAAAAGGGGCCAAAAGTTTACCTTTTGCGGTACAATAGATTGTCACTGGAGCAGTACCCTAAAAAAGGACGTATTTTTGCATTTTTTACCACTAATAGGTAAATATTAGTGTGTACCTTATTTGTACAAATTACTATAAGGTACTAATACGTAGCCTACCTATTAGGGGTAAAAAAAAAACGTACAAAGATGTTATTTTAAGAGTACTGATCCAGTGACAAGCTGTTGTACCCCAAAAGGCACCATTTTGGCCTCTTTTTTCTGTGTGGCCTGGATGAGTGTGAGATTTCCCGGCCTGAAATTGCATCCCAGTCCTTTAACTTCAATTTTACCATGGATTTGTTTACAAACAAGGCAGAATTTGATGCGGGATTTTCAGAAAGATTGAAACTAAAAGACGATTCTGTGCCGAATATATTGGATACGACAGTAATGTTGCAACACACAAGTGTGAGTAACTGTTTCTATTACATGATCGCTGTTGCTTTGTCTATTTTTACAGATTGTTTAATATGTATTCATGGTTTTTGACCTAAATCACATCAGTGTCAATCTATAAGGAATGCTGTCAAACATACACAACTATTAGCCAATCATAGCAGTGGGCATTTACTTCTGAGTCTACAATCTATTTAAACAGAGCGTTCTGATGAGGACAGTTGAAAACAGGACATAAAATAGCTAATTACTTCTAAATTGATGTTTTTTGATGTAACAATCTTACTAATGTAAGTGGACTTCAGAGAACAGTACAAAATAAAAAGACAGGCAGTTAATGACCCCTTTAAAACCCAGAGTACACTATGTGCCGTTAGAAAAAAACAAAAAACAAAACCACACTTTGAGTCACACACTGGGCTTTAGGTTCCTACTTCAAGTGACTGAACTGAATTGATTTGCAACCCTCTTCCTAGGTAGTATCTATAGAGCGCAATATATACTTCAGTTTTCAAGTGTACACGCTTCAGCTACTTTTTGTTCTATTAACTTCATGCGCACGCAAATGTTTGAGGCAAGAAACGCAAGCTTGTTGTATCCCAAGAAACGCAAGCTGAAGATTTATATGAAGATAACCCCTTAGATGAATAAAAATAACTTTAAATCTGCAGGATTGCACCATTGCACTAAATATGTACTAGATGGAGTAGTCATACCTGCAAACAACAAGAGGTCAAAGAGGTCAAAAAGGTGACTTCAGAATTGAAACCTCCCCCATAATATTTTTTTATGAATTTAACATGTTGTAGGAAGGTCTTTCTATCCTCCCCCATAATATTTTTTTTTATGAATTTAACATGTAAATTAAGCTTTCTAGTGCACGGACAATAAAATAAAAGGAAAAAGACAACATATGCTTTAAGTAAAAAAAAAAGCACATTTATACCACAAACCATTTGGACAGTGCATCTCTCTTATCATCAGTGTACATACTTATACTTGTGAGCAGTGGAGTCATTTATTTTTGCTAATTTTAATGTTCACATTAGAGTTGGCATACTATCAACAAACTAGGAAACAGAAGTTGCATCTGATGTGGCATTACACAGACTGTTTAATGAAGCTGAGGTGCCTTAAATACACTTACATCACCACAACATTTCAAATGCATAAATAATTTAACAAGATTAATTTTTTAAATATTTTTGAACAAACAAGTTAAAAATGTTGGGAAAAATGCATTAATTTTAAATATGAAACCAAACCACCAGTAGATGGCGGTAAATTACTGTTTTATTAAGAGGGTTCCTACACATTTTCCATTTCAAAATTCCATTACTTTTCCAGACTCAATGTCCAAACCTCTCGGTAGATTTTCAGACCATATTTAACATAAATGGTTAATAGAGCATTATTTTTAGCTTTATATTTGATATATAGTAGTCATCTGTAAATATTTTAGTTTTCAGTTTTTTTTTTCCATCAATTTTCTCAAAGTGACAACATACAGAATCCCTAATATAAAAAATAAAGAATACAGACTTTTACATGCACACAAGAAACTTTTGTTGTGCCCTCAAGAAACTAGTCACATGTGCATGGGAATGTTTTGCATGCTCACGCATTAAAATGTCTAGTTTAATAAAACCTATTTCCTTTGTTTATCACTGCCATCTTACTATGAATAAAACGAGAGCATGGATGCACATAAATTAACAGATCTACCTAGGGATGGGTAACGAAACCCAGTATTTAATCGGTCCCGGGGCTAAATTATAAAAGACCGAAGTATCGATAAGCTCTGACGTAAACGGTTCTGCTGTCGGTACTGGAGAAATTAAGAAAAACATTTCCTATTTATTATTGATCAATAAACGTTACCTAGCATATTTAACTGACCAACCATTTCTAATTTGTGATAATTAATATACTGGGAGGTTAGTAAGTGATGAAACTTGGGACAGGCTGAGGAGGAAAGCTATTGAGGCCAACGTGAGACCAACAACAGGGCTGTCAGGTGAGATGACAGACACAGAGCACCAGGAAAAGGAGGAATCCGAAGCAGAAGGTGATAAAATGGAGACCATTCAAGTCTGTATATTTTTTTATTTTGCAAAAGGTCCTTGAGTTATGTAATACGGTGCTAAGAATATAGTGTGAAGAAACCCAAAAGGCTTCTAAGTAGGGCTGGGCAATTTGGCAAACAATTTTAATCTCGATTTACTTCAGAACATGTAACTGATTCTTGATTTTTTTTTTTTTTACGATTTTTAACTAGTCAACTTGAAAATGTAACTACACCATGATTCAAGTAACTTTCTTTACTAACCCTCCAGTTAAATAAAATTAGATTCCAAGTGCAGCACACATGATGTGAATGTTAAAAAAATAACTTGTTAAATATCTTTGCAGAAAAGATGCATGAACTACAACTACATATTAAACAAACTTGTCTTAAACATATTATGTGTTCAGAAATAATAGGAAAGTGCTTTTAAAAAACATCTCAAAAGTCAAAGTAGGCCTAATTAAAATTCAAAATGACTGAAGGTATACCACCAGTAGACTAACTATACATGTTCTGTAAAAACAACAGCAACTTTCAGCCTGTCACCATGATACAAACATGAAATATCAGACATACAGTAGTAGTTCTTTAAAGGTTTTTTATTCGATTGCGCTGCTTTTCCATTGTTTCTTCTGTGTAAACATGGCCGTGTTTGACTGTTGCGCTCGAGTCTCTTGCAGCGTCTCATGCCTGAAATGGCAGTCTAAAATCACTGCGCTCAAGTTAAAAGAAGTTCACTCCCATTTCCTGCCTATTCCACTGTCCGCATCGCATGTTTGTCAACACAAAAGTACTTTCTGTGTGAATGGCGCTTAGCGATATATTTATGTTCCTTCACAGAGCGCAAATAAGTGCAGTGTCCTGTCAGAGTAACTCTACTGCTGTATGTCGTGTTATGCACAATATAGAGATGGAGGCGCCAGAACTGTAACTGATAGAATGTGCGCTGTAGCACGATACTACGATATTTCTTCAAAAGCAGATCGTGGACTTTTTTATCGTCCACGACCAAAAATCATCATATCGCACACCCCTACCTACTAAGTATACTTTGTGCCTATGTGCAACGTAAAAAAACACAGAAGCACCTCAGTTGACCTCAGTTAACACTCTCAGCTGATTCCAGTAGCATTAGCCTGCTGCACTAGTACTGTTTCTAAGTTAAAGACACAATACTGCAATAATAACAAAAACACTATTGAGTGAATATCGAAATTAAATATATTGAATTTGAAGCAACCCTTCTCAGCTACGAATGAAATGTATTTTCCAGAATATAAGTTGCATTTCTTTCTCATGTGAACCATGCTGTGGATTTTACATTAATTTACACTTATGTGACTTAAGGCTGGAATACACTACATGACTTTTGCTCAAATCTTTGATCCAATTTACAGTCTAGACAAGTAAGCTGCTAGCTGATGCTAGCTGCTGAAAGTCAGAGCCAATCTGCAGATTAGATTTGACCGATTTCATTAAAAAAAGTTGCGTAATGTATGATGGTAACAGACTCAGATTTTTTTAGCTTCAGACTATAAATATATTCAGTCGGAGGACACCAAACATGTTTTAACATAAAAACATATTTTAAGCTGATATTAGAACACATACTGTATTAATTCGTTTCTGCGCGAGTTTGTTGTGACCGGAACGAAGCCTGGTAGTGTGTGATCGGGTAGTGTGTGATAAGTGTATGGTCACTGAATGTTTTTTCTGAGTTAAATGTGACATTACATGACATTGTTTTCAAGCTGTTAATTTATATTATTAACATTAAATATTAAAAAATGTCCGCATTTGAAACACTGATTGATTGAGTGATTACACAAGACAGGATACGGATTTCAGTAAGATGTACTTTTTCTTTGCCTTCGGATGTTCATTCATGTTTATTTGGCGCTGTAACTGGTATTTAAGAGGATGACATGATCATGTGACATGATGACATGGGGCGCTACAGTGATCTCAGGGGTTAAAAAAAAAAAAATCCTGAGCCTGAACTTTTTTTTTCCCCGAGTATGGTTGCGGGGGTGGACACATTCGCAGGGTCATTCAAAAAAATTAATAAAAAAATAATGAATACATTATTTGAATGATTTTCCATGAAACTAACTAAGGCTCAGACTACTGAAATAGTTTTGTTCTAAATAAATAATGTAGAGATGCACTGATTGATCTGCCCGGATCGGTGACCGGACGGGCCGGTCAGTCTCACATCTTGCCGATTCCGAACCGATCCTATTATTGCCAGCGGCGCAGGCAGAGACGTCACAGCCACGTGCACACTCACAGTATGATATCACAGTCGCGTGTAAGCACGTCGTTTTTACGCGAGAATGATTCTAATTTTAATTGCATTCATATACGGCAAACTGTTGTGTGTCTCAGAGCAACACACAGCGGTGTTTGGTTACTGAATGAATCCACATGTTTAAATGAATCGAGTGAGTCAATTGATTCAGTGTCCCATTCATAAGGACATCCAATTGACTCGTTTCTGAATGAATCAGCCGTTTGAATGAATTAATAAATTACTCACTCATTAAAATAGACATTTGCTGCCACCTACTGGTGGTTTAGTCATATTTAAAAGTATCATTGCATTTTTGCAACATTTATTTGTATGTTTAAAAAAAATATTTAAACTTTATTTTAGAGTTGTTTAAGTGAGAGAAAATCTGTAACTCAGTCCAGATTGGGGGAATTGTAATTCTTAATAATTTTGGTAAATTAAATACTAGGAAATAAATATAAAACAGGAAATATATAAAGACAGTTTACTACAGAAAACTACTGTCCAGTTCAATTAATAACAACAAAACAACAAAATGCTCCAAGAACTGGAAACTTAATACAGTACAGATACTGTTAAATTAAATTCCAGGACTTTCGAGGACTTTAAGCACTACTTTTTGGGTTTCAAGGAATAAAATCAGAGATCTCACTTATCAAACAACATCAATATTATCTTTCAAATTCTAATGAATAAACTAATACAACAAAATGGTCAAATAAATTGCAGCACATGCAAAGAATGCAACGACTGTGGCAACTTTAACATTTGAAAGGAATCTATGGCAAAGTTATCACTTTCCTTATGATAGACCTGAGGAATGAAAGCTATATATCACACACTTGGAAAATTATGAGCTTTATCATCACTTATTAATAATAATAATAATTTGTTACATTTATATAGCGCTTTTCTAGACACTCAAAGCGCTTTACATAGAAGGGGGGGAATCTCCTCAACCACCACCAGTGTGCAGCATCCACTTGGATGATGCGACGGCAGCCATATTGCGCCAGAACGCTCACCACACACCAGCTTACTGGTGGAGAGGAGACAGAGTGATGAAGCCAATCAGTGTATGGGGATGACTAGGAGACCATGATGGTCAGAGGCCAATCATTGACACTAGGGGTGTGACAATGCACTTACTTAGTTTACGAGATGAGACAAAATACAGATACCTGGTTCAAGATATTTTAATACTATTTTAATGACAGAATATTTGTCTTTTAATCACAAAAAGTAAACAATGCAGTTGTATTTTGAAATGATTTAACTAATCTAGGGCAGTAACTACGATTATTTTGGTAATCAAGTAATCTACTGATTATTTTGACAATTGAGTAATCTGATATTTTTTAGTAATACAAATAGACCTAAGTGAAAACGAGGTTTTAATAAGACTATATTTACATACAAATTGCAATAAAAATTGGCTTAAATAAAGTATCAAAACCAAGTAATTGCATGGTTTTATTGAACCACACACCAATATGCCTATAATATGAACATAACCAACTTAAGTAAGACTACATTATGCATTAAAACAAATGGCCTACCAGCAGAGGGCGCCAAACGACCTGGTTTCACTCTACAGCGTGATTCAACGACATTTAAATCCATTTCATTTCACATGCAAACTCAGAGCAAGGATTTAAACTCTTATTTTGAAATCGCGATGTGCAACAAATCCCATAAAGAAATATGTTGATATATTATCCTGTGCTGCCTGGCATAGGTTTATTAATGATTTACGTTACAAATCTAGAGAGATAATGCACACTGTTTTTCCAGATGACAGTTAAGTAACCCAAACTCACACAGCATATGCAGAGGAAGAGTTTAGAGCCTTTCACACATGGTAAACACATGGTCACATACTTTTCTGGTAAATTACCATTAAGAGATCATGTGTGAACAGTACCAAAAAACAACAAAAAATGATCAGGGCTGCGGCACTGGATACTATTTCGCATCTTGTGTTTATAAGACCAACAACTTCTGATTGGCTAGTAAAGTTAGTTTGGTTGAGAGTGAAAGCGGTGTCCCTTTCATACTATTGGTAGGCGAACTCGTGAACTCGAACATGATATCAACAAGTTTTTTTAAATGTAGGACTATCTTTTTTTTCACAGCCAAACACAACACGCCGGAGACCCGGCACGGTGCCGGAGAACGTTAAGCCCTGCGATCTGTCACTCCACATTAAAAACCACCAAAGCGGTATTTATTGTTTGAATATTGCAACAACAACAAAAAAAAACGGACATAATTTGAAATCTGAGATTTTGTTTCATCAAAAGTAACAAAGCTTATTACGATTTATTTGGATGGTTAGGGCTGCAGCTAACGATTATTTTTATTGTCAACTAACCTATCGATTAATCTATCTATTATTTTCCAATTAATCTATTTTCTCATCAGTTGATGAATTCTTTAGTTAAACTATCAATAAATAATAACAGTAACTTCTGCTATTAGTCTTTTATATTATTCAAAGGTTTTCTCATAATTAATACTTTACAAGAAATGTATAATAACAACAACAACAAAGAAAATAACAATAAGTAATTTTAACAAAATAATAAGAAGAATAAAAGAGAAAAAAATTAAATTTAGAACAATAAATAATTAATAAAAACGAAAAAGAAAGAAACAAATAAAGAAAGAAAGATAATAAGAGAGAAAAGGAAATAACAAATAAATAATGAAAAATAAAAATAAATATAGCTGCTAGCAGCAATTAACGGGGTTCTTGCATTTAAAGACCTTTAAGTTGTTATGCTTTTAGGGTCTAAGCCAACCTGGATGCATAGCTGACAGTGAAACATATCGAAAATGGACAATAGGCTCACAGACACAAAGACAAAGACACACAGAAAGGAAATGGTTAAACTGTCATATTAATAATCAGTAATCATGCTTACACACACATAAATGCACAAACATTTTGTTGCAGATATAGATATTTGAACAATTATTTAGGACAATACATTTTGCAAGTCTTTTCATGTCATTTTCAGGTTTCTCTGTGATCACCATATGGCAAAATTGCGAAATCTGACATATCTGTATGAACAAATTGGTAAAATTTAACTAAATGTGATTTTAAGCGTTATAACATCTCCATTAGCAGACTATGAACAGTACTGTTTTAATGCATTTCATGAGCACATTAATGGTCTTCCGCTGCCATCTAGTGGTTATAAATATAAATTTATCATACAACAATGTTTTTAACCTTTATAACTAATATAGTAATATGTTTTGCCCAATCTCTCTCAAATTGTGCATGCTTGTTTAGAATGAGATGCATCATTTTACACAGTGTTGAAAATGTGTGGGCTTTGTTTTAGGATTCCTAGGCCTTTGGGTACACTATGTTATGAATGGGTTATAAAATGACCTGCTTTTAGTTGTCCAAATGCAAATGCTCAACAGTTTTTTGATAATTATTGACCTAGAGAGTCTAGAGCAGTGCTTTCCAAACTGTGGGCCACGGCCCCCCGGTGGGTCGTAGCGGTATTACAGGGGGGCCGTATCTGCGCTAAATCGGAATATTTAAATAATTAAAATATTCGAATTGTTCTAAAATGTGATTTCCCCCCTCTCCCCTCCTTATTACACAAATTAAATTGAGATGTTTTTAGTTTTTTTTTTTTAACCTAGTTAGGTATTTCATTGCAATAGATTTGTGAACTATGTACAGTAGCTTCTGTTTAGGGATGCACCGAAATGAAAATTCTTGGCCAAAGCCGAACAAAATTAAACACTGGCCCGAATACCGAACACATTGTAGGCCTATTTAGCCTTTTTTCACTATTGCATAAATTAAATAGCCAAAATCTGCTTTTTACTGTTTTGACCTGCTTTAAAAAAGTATTTAATAATAATAATAATAATAATTTACTTAACACTGAACATTTTTTATACATCCTATCAGACATTATACCAACAAAGCACAATTTAACTTAAAATTAATAAGTTACTAAAATAATATTTTTTGGCCATTTTTGAGACCCCCTTCTTGAATCAGGCTGGTATTTTTTGTACAAATAAATGCATCCTTGCTGAGCAGAAGAGACTTTTAAAACATTAGAATACAAACCCGATTCCAAAAAAGTTGGAAAAATTGTGAATAAAAACAGAATGCAATGATGTGGAAGTTTCAAATTTCAATATTTTATTCAGAATACAACATAGACGACATATCAAATGTTTAAACTGAGAAAATGTATGATTTTAAGGGAAAATAAGTTGATTTTCAATTTCATGGCATCAACAACTCAAAAAAGTTGGGGCAAGGTCATGTTTACCACTGTGTGGCATCCCCTCTTCTTTTTATAACAGTCTGCAAACGTCTGGGGACTGAGGAGACAAGTTGCTCAAGTTTAGGAATAGGAATGTTGTCCCATTCTTGTCTAATACAGGCTTCTAGTTGCTCAACTGTCTTAGGTCTTCTTTATCACATCTTCCTCTTTATGATGCGCCAAATGTTTTCTATGGGTGAAAGATCTGGACTGCAGGCTGGCCATTTCAGTACCCGGATCCTCCTTCTACGCAGCCATGATGTTGTAATTGATGCAGTATGTGGTCTGGCATTGTCATGTTGGAAAATGCAAGGTCTTCCCTGAAAGAGACGACGTCTGGATGGGAGCATATGTTGTTCTAGAACTTGGATATACCTTTCAGCATTGATGGTGCCTTTCCAGATGTGTAAGCTGCCCATGCCACATGCACTCAAGCAACCCCATACCATCAGAGATACAGGCTTCTGAACTGAGCGCTGAACGCTTGTCCTCTTTAGTCCGGATGACATGGCGTCCCAGTTTTCCAAAAAGAACTTCAAATTTTGATTCGTCTGACCACAGAACAGTTTTCCACTTTGCCACAGTCCATTTTAAATGAGCCTTGGCCCAAAGAAAACGCCTGTGCTTCTGGATCATGTTTAGATATGGCTTCTTTTTTGACCTATAGAGTTTTAGCCGGCAACGGCGAATGGCACGGTGGATTGTGTTCACCGACAATGTTTTCTGGAAGTATTCCTGAGCCCATGTTGTGATTTCCATTACAGTAGCATTCCTGTATGTGATGCAGTGCCGTCTAAGGGCCCGAAGATCACGGGCATCCAGTATGGTTTTCCGGCCTTGACCCTTACGCACAGAGATTGTTCCAGATTCTCTGAATCTTTGGATGATATTATGCACTGTAGATGATGATAACTTCAAACTCTTTGCAATTTTTCTCTGAGAAACTCCTTTCTGATATTGCTCCACAATTTTTCGCCGCAGCATTGGGGGAATTGGTGATCCTCTTCCCATCTTGACTTCTGAGAGACACTGCCACTCTGAGAGGCTCTTTTTATACCCAATCATGTTGCCAATTGACCTAATAAGTTGCAAATTGGTCCTCCAGCTGTTCGTTATATGTACATTTAACTTTTCCGGCCTCTTATTGCTACCTGTCCCAACTTTTTTGGAATGTGTAGCTCTCATGAAATCCAAAATGAGCCAATATTTGGCATGACATTTCAAAATGTCTCACTTTCAACATTTGATATGTTATCTATATTCTATTGTGAATAAAATATAAGTTTATGAGATTTGTAAATTATTGCATTCCTTTTTTATTCACAATTTGTACAGTCTCAAATTTTTTGGAATCGGGTTTGTATATTACAGATCCCAATTTGAACACTATTGATGAATGTTATAGTAAATGTATTAATACAGCTGTTGTAGGGTAATTGTTATTATCGTCTTATTTTTTTATTTTATTTTACAGAACAACAGTAAAATTACAATACTAACATTTATGAATGTTGATGGGGATTTTATTTTGGCAGAAACAAGCAGGAAAACCTCGGTGCTTCTTTTTGTTGACAACAGCATGCAGATATTTCTCAGATATATCTCATTACGAATTTGGGAAGATGTTTATCACACGGATCACATTGCCACACAGCTTTTAAAAAAAAGAGCAAATGAAACCGTGTTTCAGTGCAGAATTTCCTCGCACTTTGGACTTTGAACCCTGGCGTCGCGAGCTCGTGCAGCGCTGTTTGAATACATGCAATTCATGGGTGTTTTAGAAAACATAACATTCTGTAGTTTATTTACTAATCGTTTGAGGCCATTTCACGATTTCAATCATCACAGTAACCAGCAACAACCCCCCCTTCCTCTTCTCATCGGAGACATGAGATGCAGCACTAAGCAGTCTCTCGCTGTCGGTGTTTTGTGCTTGTAATGATTTTTGCATATCTCTCTGACCGTTTTAAATGCTTCCACACTGCAGACGTGTTTGCTGCATTAGTGCGCGCCTCTATTTGATCACGTAACGTCATTGTTCGGTACAAATTATTCAGTCTTTTTGCTTATTCGGCAGAACACCGAAATAGTTTTTTTTCCTATTTTCTGCGGAACATTCGGTGCATCCCTACTTCTGTTACACATTTTGATGCAATATAATTGTAAATAGTATCCAGAAAGTGTAGTGTTATGGATTTAAATATATTTGTAAAGAATGTTTACATCATCTTACTTTCACCAGCATTACACCAATATTACATTTTATGGAAGTTCTCATAGTTCACATGAAATTCTTACAAACTGGTTAATAAATGTTGATAATTTTGTGCAGAGACAATCTGCTTTATTAAATATATCTTTATACCATTAATCTATATATTTTTAACAAAGTTGGGAGGGGGGGGGGGGGGGGGTCATGGAGCTTTTGCTGTTTTTGGGGGGCCTTACCCCTCTGAAGTTTGGGAAGCTCTGGTCTAGAGAATAGTACTGCATTGATTTGATTGATTTTGAGTAAAAAACTCAGGGCTAGCTAGTTCACAAAAGTAGTTTTTTTAATAATCTCAAATTTGATTGACAGCAGTGATCCTGGAGGCATAGTTGTTCAGAATGAGAAAATATATCATATGATATGAAGATAGTGTATAAGTGAATATTATGAACATTTTATTGCAATTTGAGGTCATTTACTATAGAATACTGTATTTTGAGGCATTTTTCACTGTTATAGCACCACCTATGCTCCGATCTCCATGAAACTTTGGATGCTTGTTAAGAGTCATCTGACACATGTTTTCACATAGTTTTGCAAACTTTGGAGTTTCTGTTTAGGTTTTGGGGTATATGTAGCCATTCCTCTTTTCTAAATGACCCGTTATAGCTAACCAAAGGACAAAATTCAAAATGTTTTGATAACTATTGATCTAGAGAGTCCATAGATTATTACAGCAGTGTTTCGATCGAGATTGAGCAAAAAAAGACTAGTTCGCAAAAGTAGGTTTTAAACATATTTCTGAATAATTAATGAACGATTTGATTGAAAACAATGGTTCTTGAGGCAAAGTTTCTCATTATGAGGAGATCTATCAAACGATATGCATATTGTGTGGATATGTAAAACCACGAGATTTCCGAGCCAAACAAAACTTGTTAGCGCCACCTAGTGGCCAATTTATTTAAAAATTCTTACAGACCTTAAAGTTCATGAGTTGAACATGCCCACCTAGTTTCATTACGATACATTTTTGGTAACCTTGTCTAATAAGTGTTCAAACTTCATTGGCCGTTTGCGACCATGTTTTTTGAGATACGCCAATGTCCTCATAGACCAGTGCTTCCCAAACCTGTCCTGGATTCTAATTTTTTCGGCTTTTATCCGCCTTGACCGAAGGATTCCAAAAATTTAAATTATTTGAGTCTAAGACAAGCGGTTTGGGATATATTAACACTTTCGCGTTTCTGGTTGCTGTAGCACCCCCTTTAGGCCGATTGGGGCGAGTCTTTGGATTTGAGTAGCGAGCAATACTACTACGTTTTGACAGTTTCAGCTCTCTAGGCCTTACGGTTTGGGCTGCACAATTCGTTTTACCGGAGAATAATAAAAAAATCCTAACAGATAAAATAGGGTTTCTGCACAATGCGCAAGAACCCCCAAGTACAAAATAAGAAAAGAAAGAACATTTTAAATAACAATAAATAATTAGAAAGGAGGGAAGGAAGGAAGGAAGAAAGAGAAAGAAAGAAAGGAGAAAGAATTACAGAGCATTGATACAATCATTAGAAATTATAGTGCATATACAGTTCTGTTTGGGACTGACAGCAGTTGCTTACAGGTGAGAGACTTGAAAGGTTTTATTTATTCAGCAGATTAAAACATCTGCTTGAATACAAATCTGTACATGAATGAACAGCTGAAGTCACAATCGCATTCAGGACACGAGAGCAACAGAATCAAAAATGGTGTCATAACACCGGGAAGTTTGATCACAGCTGAGCCCCTTTTTAAATAAATGAGCCCAGTCGAGGCTTGTCCTATCTAGGGCTGAAACGATCATTTTGTCCATTTACAAATGCACTGAATTTTCAGCAGCCGAAAATATATGCCGCACCGCACCACCCAGCAGTGTTCACGTTCCCCTCTCCCTCAACCGTCATCACTGCACCGTGTGACGCTCCGCTCTATCATTCTGCTCAGTTACCGCTCATGCTCACCGGAAAAGCTAAGTCCGCTCAAATAACGTGCCGACAAGAAAGGTCTATGTAACGTTAGTATGCTTGTTGCTGTTTGCAGTAGAGCTGCTGTGCTTGTAACATGCAGTACAGTTGATCTGGGGAACGCTGGTAAATCTTCCTTCACTGATCTGCTCACATTCACTGATAATACAGGTTTACTTGATGTTTCTTTACACCAAATCATTATTTATTAATTTCCCACTGATTTACGCAATCTGATGACCATTAACTCATATTACGCGGCTTTATCTCAGTATGAAAGGATGACAGAGACGTGTGTTTTCCTTTCCTTTTTTAATTTTAATAGTAGAATTTTCAATTCGGTGCATCCCTACCATTTACTGTAAGTCCATACAGAGCACTGTTTGCAACCACATGCTCCTTTAAAGGATCACACACACACACACACACACACACACACACACACACACACACACACACACACACACACACACACACACACACACACACACACACACACACACACACACACACACACACACACACACACACACACACACACACACACACACACACACACACACACACACACACACACACACACACACACACACACACACACACACAAGTATGCAGAGAGACATTTAAGAGGGTTTATTCTCCAAATAACTTCAAATTCATGTTGCTGAAAAATGTGTTAATATTATGTGTATGGACTCTTGTTTTTGTTCCACATTAGCTTCCTGTCCACAAATTGTTTGCCTCTTACAAAAGCCACAATTCTTCTAAGAAGACAGTAAAGGCTTGTGTCATGCTTGAGCTTTATTTAGGATCAATGTTGGAAATTAAGTTGCACAATGTTTAGGTTTTATTATTATTACTATTATTTTGATGTATGTCTTAGATTTAAGTTGTACTATGTTTACCTTATTTGTACCTTACCTTATTTGTATTTGCATTTTTAATGTAATATGGCAATTAAATGGGTTTAGTTTTCAGTTATTAATATAGGCTATTTCAGCAATAAAAAATAGATTTTTTCTAAAAAGGAAACAAATGACTTGTTCATTAAGAGACTTGTCTTATTTTCTCTTATATATTTAGGATTTCTCTTTAAAAAGAAATAGTTATACGATTACTCTAATCAATGGAATTTTCGGTAGAATACTCAATTACTAAAATATTTGATAGCTACATCCCTAGACCTATCCCATCACACAGTTAAACAACTAACGATGACTTTAAATGCTTTGTTGGCACGTGCAGAGAGCATGTTTGGTGCGCACGACAGAGCTCTCGAGATCGCGCGCACACACACAGCACTGACGGCAGCTCCGGTTTAAGATGAAGGCGAATAATTTCTCCTTCGTCTCTGTGAGTGCATTAAACCCGTGTTGCCATACTAGCCTTTACCTTCGGCTTTAGAGTCTTGTTTGTGTTAAACATGGCAGAAAAACAATCTTAAGTAGGGATAACTGCAGGCTCGCGCAATGGGCGTGGCTAAAGGTGTGATGCAAACGTGTGACTCCATGCTAATCAACGTATTTTTATAATTGACTTAATCGATGACGTCGACAAATTGCTGCAGCCCTAAATGGGATGTGTGCAACTATGTTCTGTTTATTAACTTAAAACAGGTTAGACTAATTGTTTCTTGCGATAAAAGGATCAATATCGTTTCTTAAAAAAAAGAGAATTAATTAAAATGGAGAAATCAATATTTTTCACTAGTTTACACTAGTGCATTTTCTTTTTAAACCGCTGTTTTAAATTGAAAAACAATCCTCATCTACACTTGCATTTTCACTGCATTTCAGAAATTATCTCAGTCCACACTACACAACCAAAAACGCATGTCACATGACCATTCATGCAGGTACATCCATAGACATGTAAAGGTAGATTCCCTATTACTTGGATTACGGATGAGTCTACGTGTATTGGAGCGGTCGAATGGGGAATCTACCAATACACATCTATGGGTACAACAATGAGCATGAGGTTATTGTTTACACAGTTGTCAAGGATACGCAGAGCAAATGTGGGCAGCCTCACCATCGTTTTCAAAATTTGAGGGTCGTAAACACCAGAGTAGTGTAAACGACAGGTGTAACCGTAACAAAAGTTATGCATTTAAAACGAAAACGCACTAGTGTAAACGTAGTCTTAGGTGCAACTTATTTTCTGCAAAATACAGTAAGCACATGCATCCAGAGGTCAGCCTGTGAGAAAGTCATCACATTTTTACAACCATTTTCCATATTAGGAAATCAAATAACTCAGACAAGAGATGAACAAAGATGTGTGCAGTTTCATACATGAGCACGAAGCGGCTGTATCGATTCCCACACCTGTAACTGCTCGACGGTCGTCTCGGTCAAACAGGTGGAGCTCCAGCATACTGACAAACACTGAAGCTCCAGCCCACGACCAGCTTTATCAGACCAGCATCTTACCAGGGTTACAGTCTGTGAGGAGAGAGCAGATGGACAGCAGCACTTTGGAAATGGTGAGCGCCGGGCTCCAGTTGTCCTTCAGGATGTCCAGACAGATCACACCCTGACTGTTGATGTTGCAGTGGTAGATTCTTGTGCGAAACGTCACCTGACACAGCACAACAGAGCAAAAGTCTTTAGGAAAATATTAAGAAGCTCTTGTGTCCATTAACACAGAGATGTTGAGGCAGTCTTTGTACTATAAGTAGTTATTTACTCTTATTTCACCTTGTTTATTGGCAAACTGATTTGCTCTATGTTCGGTCGGTCCTAAACCAGAGCCATTTCTTATCCTAATACTTGCAGTGCCTCACTTTCTTCTTTACAGCACTGTTTCTTGTCTTACATAGACAGAAGCTCTACTATCGATTACACAATATCAAACAAACATCGAAAGATAATTCGGGAAGTGAACACTGAAAAGCCTCAATAGTATATAAATTACAATCATTTTTTTTAAAACAGTTTTATAATTCTTTAATTTGGTGGTTGAACCATTTTATAAATCACAGCGACCTAATTTTTAGAGTGAGTCATTCCAGTATAGAAAAAAGAGAGTAAGTCTTTTTTTTTACCACATAATCATTATGAGTCTGTCCTGGAATGTAAAAATTACACAAGACGACACAAGATACTGTAGTTTAGGTGTGTTTTTATATGCATATGATAGCAGCTTTCAACAGGGCTCATTCAATCAGAATTTAGAGTCAAAGCTACCCATCTTATAATGTTTCAATTCTTAAAAAACATGATACAAAGCTGTTATACTCACTATTGTTAACTGTCACTATAGTTATAAGTATTTCTGTCAGCTGTTGCACAAACAGGGCAATCTGAGTGCCAAACCTGGTATGAAGTATGCAGGGCTCTAGACTAACTTTTTGCACTGATTGCACTGGTGCGTCTAAGGTCAAGGTTCAAGGTTTCAAGGTTTCTTTATTTGTCACATAATAAATTATACTGGGTATAATCAGAAGTGAAATGTAAGTCAAATCAGGTCCGCTCAATGGACAGTGCAAAGAATAAAATAAAAAAATTAAATCAAAGTTAAATCAAAGTTACACAACACAAGAGCAAATATGTATATATATATATAGGTAAAGTAAAAAAAAAAAAAAAGAGTAAAATGTGCAATAGAATAAAAAGTGCAAAACAAATAGGATGTGCAAAAAACAATAGGATGTGCAAAACAGTATACCGGGACTTAATAAATAGTAATATGGGGAATGAGAGGTATGTGCAAACGGGTTGAACCGGGTATGTACACTAGCAGCAATATGGATGGTGAGAATATGAATGTTATGAGACTGAGTTTGTGTTGAGGAGCCTGATGGCCTGGGAAGAAGCTCCCTCCTCAGTCTCTCAGTTTTTTGCCATCAAGCTCCTGAAGCGCTTGCCAGATGGCAGTAAAATGAAGAGATGGTTACCGGGGTGGTTTGAGTCCTTGATGATTTTTGCAGCTCTGCTTTTGCAGCGTTTGAGGTAGATGTCCTGCAGAGAGGGGAGAGCAGACCCTGAGATGCGCTCAGCTAAGCGCACGACTCTCTGTAGAGCCTTACAGTCCTGGTTTGTGGCGTTGCTATAAGTTTTTCTTAGGTGCACCAGCACAAAAGTTAGGCGCACCTAACTTTTCATATAGGCAATATTGACTAGTAAACGATTAACTAACAATCTGGTCAACATAGAGTTCTTTATTTAAAGCACAATTCTACAAAAAAGTTAACTTACTGAAAAAATGCTGGTGCTTAAAGTGCTTCACTGGCCTGAGATTTAAACTTAAAACATCAAGATAAATGAAATAAAAAGAAAATCTAAAGTGTTTTAAGGGCATCAAACTGAACATCTCATGGCTCAATGTCTTATGGACTATCCTCCATTGCAGTCACATGCCCCTCGGATGGCCAACTCCTGTAGTTTGGCCTTCTTGATCTTTGGCCTGGGCTAAACCAGCTGGCCACACTCTCTCTAGCATCAAAATCTTCCAGACTTGGCCCCTCTACACTGATTCTTATCAGATCTTCCACTGTGTCTGAATGAAGGGATGCTCTAGTGCAGTGGTTCTCAAGCTTCTTTGGTCGTGCTTATAGGTTGTAAACCTATAAAAAAAAATCCGGCGCCCCCATCCTACCAAATAATTTCACTAAACATTATGAAAAAAAACGTATTTACAGAACAAAAACCTGTTTTGTTCTGTCTAATTGTCTCTCTGTTCTCATACTGTATTTTAATGCAGCCAAATTCTCAATAAAACTTTTACTTTATATATTTTACTGTTTCTCGTCAGTCAACGGGATACATATGAAATAGTGACTGAAACACAGCCCTTTAAGAATACATAACCAGCTCTGCCTTCCAAGAAGCTAGTCTGCACAAAAATCCTAATTTATAATTGTATTGAGCCTTTGTCTGATGAAATCAAATAATACACACAAGACAAGATAAGACAAAGACAATTCCTGTGCTGTGATTTCGGCTATATTTGCATGTAAACTTAGAGAAGCAATAATATCTCTTATAACTGAACAGGCTGCTCCTCTCAGATGCTCACTGAACAGGGCAGATGCAGAGAAAGAGCTGATCTCTGTGCTGATCTCACGCCGTTGCGGCAATACCAACGATCAGAGAGACTCGCTAAAGTTTCTCCAAGAAGTCGCTAGATTTGTCACTGCGCGCATCTCTACTACTCACCTCTCTCTGTCTAACTGCAGCACGCATTTTCAAACCTACACACCCGTACAGGAATATCTGGACCACGGCCAATCAGACAATTCACTATCTCTGATTGGTTTAGACCACGATATGAGCCTAATAATGTGCGTCTGTTGTTGAACCACAGGGAGACTTTCAGAGTGGCGGAGCTTTTTTTTTTTGGAACGGCTGGTCGCACAGGTGCAACCTCAGATTTTTTTTAGTCGCACTATTGAGAAATTAGGTCCAAATTGGCCGCACTCTAGAGCCCTGGTATGTTTATATAACTAGGAATACCGGTACCGGCCCTATACTGAACTTGTGTGTTGTATGCTGTGAAATTAAATGAATGATAACATAAGACTAAGCACCATAATGAACAGTGTAAAAGGAGTTTGTGCATTTTACCACAAATCATGATGTGAAAAGAACAAATTAGATGGTCACATTTTATTTGAAGGTCCAATTCTCGCTATTAAACCATTAACTACGACTTTTGCCTCAAACTCCTAATTTGCTACTTATTAATAGTTAGTAAGGTAGTAGTTAGGTTTAGGTATTGGGTAGGATTAAGGATGTAGAATAAGGTCATGCAGAATATGTGCTTTATAAGTACTAATAAACAGCTATTATGATAATAATAGGCATGCTAATAAGCAACTACCATACTTAATAGTGAGAACTGGTCTCTAAAATGAAGTGTTACCAATTAGACCAACTAGGGTTGTAACGATATACCGGTATGACGGTATACCACAATATAAACATGTACGATTATCATACCGTGTATATTTACTTATCTACGGTATTTGGAGAAAATAAAAGATGCAGTATCTCACCTGCGCCTAGGCAACAACTTTCCACTTAACTGTTCTCTTGCTCCACCCACATATGCAGCGGAGACAACATCAGAGACAGAGGCCATTATCTCTAATCTATTTCCCACATTGAAATATAAATCAAAAATTGGTAGTATGGGAATACTTTGGATATAGAAAAGACGAACGCTTATTTGTCCTCGAGGACAGACACAGTTCACAAAAACTGGTCGCAAAGCAGCCGCAAAAAGAGGAAACACATCGAACAGGTTTACCTATATTTCAGAACACCATCCTTCTGTCCAGATACAGTTATGTCCAATTTATAACTTGAGGTTAAAGCCTTATGATTTCCGTGATGCGGAGTAAATTCCAGAATCCAGTCATGACAATGAAATTACAATGCAGATGTCACATAAAATGCGTGGTTTGATGGATTGATGAATAAATCAAAAACAGAGCTGTCAAATCACTACATGGTCTAGTGTCTGTGATTATTAAAGCAAAAAAACACTGCTATATAAAAATATAATCCTTTTGTTTTGCATTTCTCTCTGTGAGTGAGCAGCGTTGTGTACTACATACTCAAGTATGCCGCTCAGTGTTTAACAGCGCCTGCTGTCTCACTATCTGAGTACAAACACTGAGAGCCTCACTGACACTGAGAGAACAATTAATAATCCTTTCATAATTTTATTTGAGAAAACCATTGTCAAATACACGCAAAGCTCTTCACTACTACCTGTCTTCTGTGATTTGCGGCAGCTTAGAAGCTTCAAATGCGTATTACTGCCCTCAGTTCAATTCTACCAATCAAAATAAAAGTCTGCTTTTTAACTCGAAGAAATTGACAGCAATTACGATTGTACTACAATGTAGCCTACTTCTAAAATAATAATAAATATAAACATTTAAGGAATATAATTAATAAAAGTACAGAATCCAGAAAAATTAAGTCAAACCAGAATTTATAAATTGTTATGAATTATTAATGATGAATATAAGTTGTTAAACTAATATATAATCAATGATGAAATCTACTTGATTGTTTTTGATGAATGACATTTGAATAAACATGCTTTGTCAACCAAAAAAACCCTGTTTTGATCTTTTAATACCGTATACCATTATACCGTGAAAAAGTTATATTTTCTGAGACATTTTCATTTAATTTAATTTATAAAGCACAATAAAACAACAATGTTGTGCTGAAAAATATGGTTTAAAAAGAATCAAAATACAAATTGTAAAAAAAAAAAAAACAAATAATAATCTGAAATAATCATTTCCTGTTGGCTCATACATTAAAAGCCCTCTCAAAGAGGTAGGCTTTAAGCCTTGTTTTAAAAAGTGATTCTGTTTCAATTGTTCTAATAGAGACTGGAAGGCTATTCCACAGTTTAGGGCCGGCAATGGCAAAAGCCCGGTCACCTTTTTTCTTCAGCCTAGATCTAGGGACCAATAAAAGTTTCTGATTCGATGACCTTACACATCTACCTGGACTGTGTAAGCTCAAAAGGTCATGTATAACTCTCTCGAACTCAGCACAAGTTAAAAAACCCTTCACCTTAGCAAGGAGTCTGAGCTGGAAAAAAAAACTCGATTTGACTACTGCACTTACTTGCTTATCAAAAGTCAAAGCAGAATCAAACAACTAGGGCTGCAACAACGAATCGATTAAATCGATAAAAATCGATTCCTAAAAGAGTTGGCAACGAATTTCGTAATCGATTCGTTGTGCCGCGCAACGCGGAGACGTTTGATTATAAAAAAATTAAAGTTTAGTTGAGCGCGGAGCGGAGTGAACACACTCTGTCTCTCTCGCGCACTGATACTAGCAGAGTTCGGCGCCTCATAGACAGGGCGGAGCAAAAAAAAAAAAAAACGAGCGGATTTAGAGGAACGATACATCCGTATCACGAGGCAGAGAAATCCGTGCGACCCAAGTCATCCAAGGTGTGGGAGCATTTCACACTAAATAAACAGAAAAAGTGCGTTAACTGCAAAATATGCAAAAGCGACATGGCATGGCACGGGAGCCCCACGGTAATGATCCAGCACCTGAAACGCAAACATGTTGGAGTCTTTGATGAGGAGGAAGGGAGTTCAACAGCAGGGTAAGTCACTACAGAATCCTACTTTTGTTCCGTTTTGAAGTGAGGAACGTAATGTCCCTGGTGCTGGTGTTTACTCGTTATCCAGCTTGACAAGCATGACAAGTTAGCGTTAGCTCGTTAATAACAGTAGTAAAGCAGGGGTGGTATAGTTACTTTGCATTGCAAGACTAAAGACACGTTTTTATTCACTCGCCTTTTTTGGACCATTCATTTTTCAATCTGTTGTCATGTATAGCTACACTGCAAAAAAAGCTTTTCTTACTTAGTAATTTTGTCTCATTTCCAGTCCAAATATCTAAACAATCTTAAATCAAGATTACTAGACAAGAAAAATGGCATGAGAAAATTAAGTGATGCTTAAAACTTCTGTTTGAGATTATATCTCATTAAGATTATTTTTCTTACCCCATTGGCAGATAATTTTGCTTGTTTTAAGCAAACAATCACTTCATTTTTAGGTGTTTTTTCAGAAAACAAGACATAATTTCTTATGCTATTTCATGTGTCTAGTAAATGTATCTTGATTTAAGATTATTTTAGATATTTGGACTGAAAACAGGACAAAACTACTAAGTTAGAAAAGCATTTTTTTGCAGTGTATATTCTGTGCTTTGTCCCATATAGGTTATTATTGACAAATATATTTGTGCGTGTTGTACTTTTTAATTTTAAAGTTTTTTTATAGCACTTGGTCATCTTAAGCTGTGTTTAAATGTGGTGTATAAATGAACCCTGTCACTTACTACAATGATGGTAATAATTTAATGAATAAGCTTCCAAGTGAACTTGAGAGAGAGAAAGTGTGTGTGTGTTGTGTGTGTGTGTGTGTGTTGTGTCTTGTCTGTAATTGCTCTTTGGGTTACTTACCTTTACACAACTAGTAACTAAAACAAGTATGTGTGTAAGTATGTATTTAGTTGATGTAAAAATTGTGCTATTACACATACTCACACTATCTTTTGATTCCAGAAAAAAACAGCAAACCATGAGAGCCTTCTTGATGGGAAATGCATCATGTACACCACAGCAATGTCACTTGAAGAGAGAAGGAAGATGGATGTGCAGCAGCATGGCAGTTGCAGTGTTGTTTACCTCCCCCAATACTACAGCTACTGAATCAACACCTCTAGTAGCCACTCTACTTGATTCACTCCTTGGTTCTGATGGTGAAGAAGAGGATAGAGCAGGCGAAGCTGAGGATGTCCACAGCCAAGTGAGGAACGAAGTCCTCACATACTTTGGAGAAAAGAGCCTTGCCAAGGAAGAAAACCCATTATTGTGGTGGAAGGCTAACAATGATTGGCCCATGTTGGCCAGGCTAGCCAAGTCTTACCTCTGCATCCCTGCCACCTTAACACCATCTGAGCGGCTGTTTTCTGCAGCAGACAACATAGCCTCAAAGAAAAGAGCGAGCCTGAGCCAGGAGCATGTGGACATGCTCACATTTTTGCATTGCAATGCAAAGTGTCTGAACAAAGGGAGTGAGAGAGTGTGTGTGTGTGTGTCAAACAAATCCTGTTACGTTTTTTTATTTGTATTGTTCTTTATTTTTTATAAATTATTTATTGTTCTGGCAGCTCAGGTGGCACTTTATTTAAAAAAAAAAGTCTATATATTTGGCAGATGTAAAGCATACATGTGTATGTTTTTTGTGTTAGTCCATTTTTATTTTATTATTATTATAACAGCTCAGGGATGTTCAAGGAGCAACATGTTTGTGCACTTTCTAAAGATTTTAGTTCTTTTTTTGAATAAAGGGTTGGAAATGAATGCTTTTCTTGTTTGTTTTTTTGGTTTTTATCCGATTAATCGATTAATCGATAAAATAATCTACAGATTAATCGATTATTAAAATAATTGTTAGTTGCAGCCCTACAAACAACACCCACATTTTTTACAGAGGGTTTGATATATACAGCCAGATCACCCATCACTTGCTGTATATTGCCAGATACAGCTAAAGAACCGAACACAATTGCCTCAGCCTTACTCTCATTGAGATTAAAAAAATTAAGAGACATCCAAGCCTTAATATCAGACAGACAAGCAGTTAAAGCACTCAAATTCTGGTTGTCATTTTGCTTAAAAGGCACATACATTTGTGTGTCATCAGCATAGCAATGAAACGACACTTTGTGCTTATTAAAAATTTAACCCAACGGGAGCATATACAAAGAAAATAAAATGGGAGCAAGGATAGAACCTTGAGGAACTCCACAAGTCAACCCTGATTTAGATGAGCACCCATCCACACAAACTGAGAAAGTTCTATTATTCAAATAGGATCTGAACCATTTTAGGACAGAACCACCAATACCCACACAGTGTTCAAGACGGGAAATAAGGATACTGTGGTCTACAGTGTTAAATGCTGCACTTAAGTCTAAAAGCAAAAGCACTACAGAGTTACCAGTATCAATTGATAGCAAGATGTCATTTAACACTTAACAGGGCAGACTCAGTACTATGCTGTTTCCTAAAACCTGACTGAAAAGTTTCAAACACACTATTTGAATCTAAATAGCTTATCGATTGATTAAAAACAACTTTCTCTAAAAAATTTTAGATAAAAGGTAAATTTGAAATGGGCCTAAAGTTGGATAACACAGTCACATCCAAATTGTGTCGTTTTAAGAGAGGTTTGATTGTTGCATGTTTGAAATATTGAGGGACAGTCCCTTCAGAGAGACTCTTATTTATTATATCCAGGATACACGGCCCAACAGCATCCAAAATCTTAATAAATAAACGTGTTGGAATAATAAAAGTTAAAGACGTAGTGGGTTTTAATTGCTTAGTAAATTCTCGAAGAGGAACTATAGAAATTGGTTCAAATTCACTAAAAGATGAACTACAGGTTGGAGGGACGGAGGGGTCATAATCTGCAGGGATAATAAGCTGTCTGATATCACTTATTTTATTTGTGAAGAATCTATGAACACTTTCAGAAGACGATTATCATACCGTCAAAATCTCATACCGTTACAACCCTAAGACCAACTATTAGTTATCAATAAGTAATAGGCATCAATAATTGGCATCTGCAAGTACAAAAAACAGGGTTCATACAGATACTGCAAAATGAAATTCCAGGACTTTAAGCACTATACAGAGATCTCACTTATCAAACAATATTGTTATCTTTCAAATTCTAATAAATAAACTAATCAAACAAAATGGTACAAATAAAGAGCAGCACAACCAAAGCATGCAATGACTGTGGCCACTTTAACATTTAAAAGGATGCTAAGGCTAAGGACACCAAGTTATCGCTTTCCTTATTCAAACTGATTTTATTTTATTAATACACGAATGACCTGAAGAATGAAAGCTATATCATACTCTTGGAAAATTATGAGCTATAATCACGCTCTGACTCTAGGGGTGTGACAAACTTAGCTCATGAGATGAAAATACAGATACTTGGTTTACTAGAACGAAACAATATTTTAATACTATTTTTAAGAAATGTTAAATTACAACACATCTGTCTTTTAATCCCAACTAATCTAGGGCCATATCTAATAGTTATCTTGGTAATCAAGTAATCTACTGATTATTGTGACAATTGAGCAATCTGATATGCTTTAGTAATAAAAATAGACCTAAGTGAAAAACAGGCTTTCATATGACTATATTTATAAATAAAGGAATTATGAGGCAATCTTAATTGTTTCAAATAAAGTATCAAAACCAAGCAATTACACGGTTTACCTGAACAACACTGTTAAAATACATGTAATATGCCTATATACACTATATTGCCAAAGGTATTGGGTCACCCCCGTTTAATGAAAGGTTTGACTACTTCAGTAATATTTTCCATGAGTACAAATTTTAATGTTTAAGCATATATTGACATTCTAGGGAATTGTGTGCTTCTAATTTTATAGCAACAGTTTGTTTTATAGCAAACCCTTTTCTATTCTAACATGACAGTGTCTCCGTGTATAAGGAAAGGATGAAAGAGAAATGACGATTCAGTCAGTGTGGGAGAAAATGACTGGTCTGCAGAAAGCCAAGTCCTAATTCTAGCTGAACACCTCTGGTGTGACTTTAAATGCAGACCTTGAGCAAAAAAATTAATCACCAAACACCAATGAATTGTACATTCATTATATGGACAAAAGTACAGGGACACCCCCTTCTTTAGAAGAGAAAAAGGCACCTCCAAACTGTGGCAACAAAGATGGAAACAATTCATGTACTTAAAAATTGTATTTCCACCTCTGTTGCAACAATTTTGAAGTATATGAAATGACTGTACCCAAATGTACTCATATGTCATTGGTGTTTGGTGATACATTTTTGGTCTTTCATTAGAAGGGGGTGACCCAATACTTTTGGCAATATAGTGTGTATATATAATATAAACAAAACAAACTTGAGTATATTATGTATTATAACAAATTAGAGGTCGACCGATATTGAATTTTACCGATACCAATAACTAGGTTTGACCATACTTGCCGATAACCGATTAATTAACCGATAGTTTTTAAAATGGATACTGGATAAAAAATAAATACATAACACTCCATGTAAAATATTACTGAACTTTATTACAAAAAACTAACAAAAAAACCCCAGAACTGAATCATGAAAATGTGCTATATTAAATAAATATGAATATATTAATTTATTTTAAGAAATATTGAGGTAAATTAAAGACATGCATTCAAATTGAAACAAAAAGTAACATCCAAAATGAATAAAAAATGCACTCCAAATAACAACAAATTTTAACTTGTGAAACAGGAGAAACGTAACTAGTCCTGTTAAAGAACTGCAAGAGATTCAAGTGTAACATGGTCCATTTCTAGTTCTAGTTCTATTTTAATATTCAAAGTTAAGAAGCTTCAAATTATAATGGCGAAAGCAGAGCTGGTGTGCATGGTGTCCAGTGAGTTGGCTCCTCCTGGCTTCATAAAGCAAGAGAGAGTACTAGGGCACCTTGTGGTCAATTATTCGATTTATTGCCCCTCATAAAAGACCACCCATAACTGGACACCTGTTCGTGTACAGCTCCCACCCCACCCCATGTAACTGACCATCTGGTTATCTGGTCCAGCGAAGGTGTGGAATGTTTTGTGAAACTTGTTTTTGTGTATGTGGGACATTGAAATGTGCTTTTAAACATTAAATTGTGAAACTGTGTAAAATGGGAGCAAAGGGAAGTTTTTATTAAACTTTTTCACACACATATGAAGAAAAAGCATAAAATATAGCTACACGTAAAATAAGCAATGACAATTTTTTCAGAAAAGTTTGTTAAAAGTTAGAAAAAAAGGCATCAGTCCGTTAAATAATAAGATACATGTTCCAAATCTTGTGAAATAATATTACAAGTTAAAACTAGTTAGTTTGACAAAGAAAATAAAAAAAATCTAAATTTTAGGTAAGAAGACAGAAGTTGACAAGAAAAGCTGGGAAAGAAGGAAAAATAACAACCGCACATTTAGCCGCGATCTACAAAAGAAAGGCAATATCAGCGGCATTTGTTAAAACACCACCGTCAAAAGATAGCCACTTGTTGAAATCTATCTTGTTGTCTATCATTAGCTTTGCTGACGGTAAGTTAAACGAGAGAAAATGTCCCGAGCACCTTGCGTTGAGACGTCCGTGCACGGAGGGTGTCAAAATCAGAATGAGCTTACGGACGCTGTGATAAGACCACGCCCAAAGACCAGCCCCTAGAGCTGGAGGAGGGCTCCTAAGCGGAGATTTAAAATAATTAAACCATGTAATGTTTTAAAACATTAGACCTAAAGTTATTTTAATAATCTTTTACATTTCTTAATTAAACCATTCAACATTCAACCTAAAGCTTTTCACTTTAAAAATAGTTTAGTAGGCCTATAGTTTACTTTTAATCAAGCAGATCCTAAGTCGCGGGAAACATTGTTTTATTTATTCAACAACACAATACCTTTATATAGTCTTTAATATTTGTCATGCTTAAGACTTCTGCAGTGCTATATAACCCCCAGAATTTTTTCACTTAAAAATGATGTTGCACAAGTTTTTCTAAACAATCGCCTCTAAACCATATTTAGTTTAGTTTATTCACACTTAATTCACCTATTCCTTTAATTGATCTTTGATTTTTGGTGAGTTTAAGACTTCTAGTGTGCTACATCAGTTATAACGCACGTATGCACATACAAATATTTAACAGGAATGAAAGGAAATCAATAACTCTTTGATCATAAGGCTTTGACTTGTTATCAGTTGAAACAGACATACAATGTCTAAACTTTTACAACATCACACGAAATGCAAAATATCACGGTTCATGCACCACAATGAAACGAGAGAAGGTTTGAAGATGACATGCAGAATCCGTGACACAGTGGTATAGACTATATTGGTTGCACAGGCAAATATCAGAATGAAAAGTGGTAAAATAAGAGAGGATCACTCTTTGATTTTCTGCCCGTAACGCTCGTGGTGTGTTATCTATCAAAGGAAACAGACGTACAACATCTAAACTTTTTTACATCTCACGCAGTGCAACGAAGTTTGAAGACGGTCGTGTCAAAAGTACGTTTCTGGCGGAAATACACATTTGCAAACTGAGTTTTTGAGAGGGTCTGGCATTTTTAACTTCTGGTTTCGTAGTTCAGCGATAAAAAAACGGATGTGTAAACAATTTATGGTGTGCACCTGCGGGCGTGAACTTTGTCAATGGTTCACTGTAACGGTTCACTGTCCGGTCAAAGGACGCGTGCCCTATTGAACCTTGTTTATGACAAACATCTGCTGAATTCAAAAATTAGGTAAAGTTTTAGAAAATAAAATACATTTACTAAGGGTGTCATGTTTACCATACAGGTGAATGTGACTTCAAACTGAAATTCAGGATGAGATGAGAGATAAAGAAGGTGATAACACCAGGCTTAAATGAATAGAGACCCTCCCCAAAAGCTGATTATTTTAATAAAAGGATCTGGTAGGAAAATGTTGTTTAATTTTAGTTAATTTAATTCGTAACTAGTTTTGTTATTTCTTTTTTTCACTCATATATATTTAGACCCTCACCACAAACATACACTGTAAATGTAAACAGGCCTGCACGCACACACACAAATAAACAAACACTCAACACAAACATGGACATAAACAACCCTACAGTTAAACATTTAGACTTGTATGATGTCTCAAACAAACCTTTTACAAATAAAAAACTTCTTAGAATCACACTGGTATCTCTAAAACAAAGATTAAAAGCAGTCAATCGATCCTCTGATGAATACAAGGTGTTTTCTTTATGAATTAGTGCTAAAGAAGACTGAAAATGAATCGTCATGGGTTGTTTGCAACTAAAGTGATTCCTAAACAATGTGGTACAAATGTGTCACATAATCTTTACAACAAAGAGATTAGACTTTCTTTCTTACTTACAAATTGTATTATTAGCCGTGGTGTTTAAAAGTATGTTTATTTTTCACAGCATAATATTTAATTTTATTAAAATAAAAACAACTGATCTATATAGGTTTATTTTACTAAGAATTTATCAAATAATTGACAGAGGAAATAATTCAAATAATCGACAAGTCCAACTTATCAACCACCGCCTGATGTGTCTGACGGTTTGTGACAAATATCTTACTGATAAAGATGTGTTAAGATGTTAAATGTGTAAAACATGTGTAAAGTTCAATATTATTGTTACAATAGTGTAATAAAACCCAAACATAAAAGCAAACACACACACACACACACACAAACAAACAACCTCTATACAGTTAAACATTTAGACTTATGACGAAAGAGTAAATGTTCTAAATAAGTGTATGCACGTATGTGCGTGCAAACTGATATGAAAGCAAATGATTTTTTGGCGGCCTTTGGATTTTCAGTCGTAATTAACGTCTATGGTACAAAATTTTAATATTTCATTCCACGCAGTACAACGAAGTGAGTAAGGTTTGCAAATCATTTGCAAGCTACTGAGTTTTGAGGGGGGGTCTGGTATTTAACGTCTGGTTTCTTAGTTCAGCGATCAAAGCATTTCTGTTGCATCTATTTTATGACATACACCTGTGAGTTTGAAGGGGATGCGTGGAAGCATATCCTATTGAATCCTGTTTATGTTGAATTTAAAAGTTAGGCAATGTTTAGGAAGAAAACAATTTTTCCTAACGGAGTACTGTATGTTTACCATACAGAACTGGTGAATGTGACTTCAAGCTGACGTAAGATGAGTCAGATAAAGAATAAGGTGATACAAACTTAAATAAATAGAGACCTTCAAAAGCTGTTTATTTTAATAAAAGGATCTGGTGTAGGAAATTGAGGTTTAATTTGACTTAATTTAGTATCTAGTTATTCCTTTTTTCACTCATATATTTTACCCCCCTCACAGCAAACATAGGCTGTAAAGGCAAACAGACATACATACGCACCCACACACATACATATGCACACGCACACACGCACAAAACTTTACATTTAAATATGAGTAAATTGTATATGTTTTTACTTTTTGTTGATAAGAAATATTTTCATTTTAATACAGCCTGTAGATAGTATGTGTAGGATTACTGCAAAATAACAAATATACATTTTATTTAAAACTTCCCAGTAAAATAATTACACATATAGTTTTAAATATGTTTAAAAAGTTTTAAACACATTGCATGTCACTAAAGCAACACATGCCGTCTATTGCCTTTAAACTAAACTTTAGTTTTATTCTTTAATTTCTTTCAAATAGCCTGATGATAACGCCCCAAATGGTTCTCTCACACGGGTAGATAACTCTTTGGATGTGTTTGTGACAAACACATACTTTTTATTTTTTTTACTTCAGCAAAGTTTTTGAAAGGTATGACTGAACTTTTCACATTTGACTAGGGCTGCAACTAACGATTATTTTGATAATCGATTAGTTGGCCGATTATTCTTTCGATTAATCGGATTAAATACAATTATTTTATTGCCAAAATACACACTATTCCACATTCTGCTCAATGTCCTTCAAACTAATTGAATGTTATGAAAACATACAGTGTTTAATTTATTAAACCACCTGTCATAAAGATTTCACATACCTGCATACACTTATATTTAGAACATTTACCCTTTCATCATAAAAGTCAAAATGTTTAACTGTATAGAGGTTGTTTGTTTGTGTGTGTGTTTGCTTTTATGTTTGGGTTTTATTACACTATTGTAACAATAATATTGAACTTTACACATGTTTTACACATATTTAACATCTTACCACATCTTTATCAGTAAGATTTTTGTCACAAACCGTCAAACACATCAGGCGGTGGTTGATAAGTTGGACTTGTCGATTATTTAAATTATTTCCTCTGTCAATTATTTGATAAATTCTTAGTACAATAAACCTATATAGATCAGTTGTTTTTATTTCAATAAAATTAAATATTATGCTGTGAAAAAATAAACATACTTTTAAACACCACGTCTAATAATAAAAATGTTAAGTGAGAAAGAGTCAAATCTGTTTATTGTAAAGATTATGTGACATAACTATATAACTATAGGCCTACTAAACTATTTTTAAAGTGAAAAGCTTTAGGTTGAATGGTTTAATTAAGAAATGTAAAAGATTATTAAAATAACATTAGGTCTAATGTTTTAAATCATTACATGGTTTAATTATTTTAAATCTCCGCTTAGGAGCCCGCCTCCGGCTCTAGGGCCCGATCTTTGGGCGTGTTCTTATCACAGCATCCGTAAGCTCATTCTGATTTTGACACCCTCCGTGCATGGACATCTCAATGCAAGGTGCTCGGGACATTTTCTCTCGTTTAACTTACCGTCAGCGAAGCTAATGATAGACTACAAGATAGATTTCAACAAATAGGCTATCTTTTGACGGTGGTGTTTTAACAAATGCCTCTGATATTGCCTTCTTTTGTAGATCGCGGCTAAATGTGCGGTTATTTTTCCTTCTTTCCCAGCTTTTCTTGTGTCAAAACTTCTGTCTTCTTACCTAAAAGTTAGATTTTTTATTTTCTTTGTCAAACTAACTAGTTTTAACTTGTAATATTATTTCACAAGATTTGGAACATGTATCTTATAATTATTATTTAACGGACTGATGCCTTTTTTCTAACTTTTAACAAACTTGTCTGAAAAAATACAGTCATTGCTTATTTTACGTGTAGCTATATGTGATGCTTTTTCTTCATATGTGTGTGAAAAACTTTAATAAAAAACCTCCCTTCGTACCCATTTAACACACTTGCTTAATGGCTTGAAATTTATTTAATACCACAGTAAGACAAGACAATTCAAATGATTTAACTTGTAATATTAGACCACAAGATCTTGACATGCATCTTATAATTATTATTTAACGGACTGATGTCTTTTTTCTAACCCTAACAAACTTTACCTTTTCCTAATTAGTTTTAAACAACATATAGAATAGAAACAATACTATAGAAAGGATAGAAACAATACCTTATGGAAAAATAGTCATTGCTCATTTTACGTCTATATTCGATGCATTTTCTTCATATGTGTGTGAAAAACTTTAATAAAAACTTCCCTTTGTTCCCATTTTACACAGTTTCACAATTTAATGTTTAAAAGCACATTTCAATGGCCCACACACACAAAAATGTTTCACAAAACATTCCACACCTTCGCTGGACCGGATAACCAGATGGTCAGTTACATGGGGTGGGGTGGGGTCTGTACACGAACAGGTGTCCAGTTATGGGTGGTCTTTTATGAGGGCCAATAAATCAAATAATTGACCACAAGGTGCCCTAGTACTCTCTCTAGCATGCCCACTTCACTGAACACTAGGCTTGCCATGATAGACTGTGTTGGCGGTTATACCGGCGTTAAGCCGCAACACCGTTACGTTACTTGCCCACCGTGGCACCATCCCCCACCATCGTTTAGATTTTTTTTATAGTAATACAAATAATTTAGTTCAGTTAGCGGACACTACAATTAAAACTGAATGCTGCAGCAGCGCACCGAACGAACGAGAGTCGTGCATCACAGCAGTCTAGGTCTGCATTGCCGCGGCTGTCCCGACCAGATTTCGCCACGGGATTAATTTCCTGAATACAACGCGGTAGCGGCCGGTAACTCTAGTGCACGCATGAATCAGTGCTTTGTTTTATTTGCGGGGTCTGAGCACAGCATGTGCAGCGATGCTCAGAGCAGGCTAGCAGATATAGTATACGGCTCTCAAACAGAACAGGCAGGTTGTGATGAGTGACAGAGCAGAATAAGGATGTAGCAGCAAAGTGTGGATGCGATGTCCTTGAAAGACGTTCAACTCGTCTTTTTTTGTATTATGCTTATCCTATCATTTTAAATGACAGACTGTCGAATTAATTTGTTTTTCTCTGCTGCACTTTTCACTGTGTTAACAGCAAGATGTTAAATTCATTTTAGTATTTTGACAAGATTAATAAAATAGCTATTAGGCTAAACCTACATTTTTTTCCTATTGAAAAAATTGTTTTCCCATTTTTTTCCTATTGTAGGCTGAATGTTAGACTGAACGAATTGTATCCTGACAAGACGAATACAAATAAGGATAAACAAATTTCTATAACTTTTTTGTCTCTCTCTGTGACACTTTATTTTGTGTTGGCAGCAAAATGTTATTGACATTTTTCTGTCAATAAATTCAAGACTCTTGACAAGATGAATAAAATAAATAAAATTTTGTGCAGAATAAACTTTTATTTGTTAGCCTATCTCTCTGTCTTTCATCAGAAATGTGAACAAACAGTGAATATATCGCGGGAGCAGGTGGGTGCGGAATAAAACCTAAAAAAACAGTCCCGCGCAGACCTCTACATCACAGATAAGATTTCATTTATCACGTGAAGAGAGATGACTGGCAAGAAGAGTGAGGTGAGACAGACAAGACGATGGCGGAACAGTTTCAAAACGAAATGTAAAAGCACCCGTTTTAAGCCTGTTGACTTGTGACTCTGACATTAATCTAAGTCATGTGTGCCCACACTTTTGTGTGCGGATCTACTTTACAAATAAGAAACTCACCGAGATCTACCAAGTGAAAAGTAAATAAATTATATAATACATATTAAATAAATAATTTAAAAGGCTTGTTGGATGTATATTTATATTGGATTAATTTAATAATAAAAAATAAAATGTTGTATTATTCACTATTCACAACGCCATCAACAGTTCCTCTGTAAGAACAAGCTGTTTGGAGCGTCTGATGCCCGTATGCACATAAACACCACTGATCCTCACAAACTTCAACACACGCGAGCATCCGTTATAAAACACTCGCTATATTGAACTACGTGAATATACTGAGCTGTATTAAAACAGAAATATGAGTGAGCCGAGAGCGCACATACACGGTTCGTTTGTGCATCATTTATAACGGACATAACGCACGCGTAATGCACGATACTGTATGTCACTGTAATCAGCTTTACAATACAATTGATTACAATAGTCGTCCATCAAAACTTTAGGCTACTAGTGTGACACTGGCTTCTTTTATCCAGCTGAGAGCTGTAGTTTGCGTATCATGATCATACAGCTGTTTTGAGCAACCGTTCAGTCTGTATTACACACGAAGAGAAAAGTTTGCTGCTCCGAAACACAGAATACGTAGAAAGGTGGTACTGTTATTTATTTATACCATATATTTTTTACATTACTTAACATGCGAGTCATAATATTAGTGAATATATTATATTGTAGTTAGTTTTATCTCTCGCCCCCCTGGTTGAGAACCAGTGACCTATAAAGCGTGATCTTCCAGCATTGCCTTCGTGATCGATCCATTGGGCTTTTATCTAAGTGATAATGTTTTTTTTAAACATTCGTTTCTCATTTATTTTGTTCCACAGTATTTGCTGATTTTTTATTTATTTAAACTGTGATTTTTCCCCATTATTTTACAATCAAGGTCCGTGCCTTCAAACACTTTTATTCATTTTTTGCTAATAAACTTTCTTCATTTCAGAATTGTTTGTTCCTCATTCTTAACTGATTTTTTGTTTTGTATATCTAAACTTTGTGTACGTTATTTGTATTTTGTTGTTGCTTGAATTGAATTTCTTCAGAGTTAACTTAAAATGCGCAAGGTGCTTTTATGAGCTATTTAAGCAAAGGAAAGTTAGGGAAAGAGGAAAAACTAAAAATAACTAAAAACAAACAACTGCTTGACGCCGAATTGCGCTGATATGAAAGGCAAAGTAAAACACGCAAGGCGCTTGTATTTAAAAACCAAAGGAAAGCCAGCAAAAGAGGGAAAACTCAAACGACCCCCCACCACGGTGATACCGGTGTGACAACACGTCGATTAATCTGTGGGAAAATTTCCTCACCGTCACAACCATACTGAACACCCTTTCACTAGGCACAGTGGAATGGTGGGGGGCACAGGAATTTCTTTGCTAAATGTGCAAGTGTTTTAAATCTCGTTTCATTTTTCTACCACCACTGCAGAGGCATGTCACTTCTTTCAATGATAGGCTCTGACAAATAGCACCCAAGCTCAGTCTCAAAGCTGTACATCCCGTGAGACAGCTGTGGCACCAAGGACCCTGGCATACAGAGTGTTCACTAAAGTGGGCTGATGGATTTTCTGCTTCTTTGTCTCTGGATCCAAACCCTCATCCTGCTCAGGTCCTTCTAGTAGAGGGCATGGACCATCTTCTCTGAGCAAGGCAAGCTCTTCAGCTTCCTCTTTTAGCCATTTGTTTCCTTTCTCAAGTGTTTCTTTAGATGAAAAGGCACGAGCCTTGTATCTGTGATCAAGGAGTGTTGCTAGGACAATAATTTTGGTATCCTTGCCTCTATGTAAATGTAAATGTTAATTAAGTATTATTCATATTAACAATTAGGGACCGAGCACCGATGGTGCGAGGACCTTATTGAATCTGCTCTTTTTATTATTATTCCTCTCCCAAATGAATCTCATTTTTGAGGGCCTAAACATGCTCGAAAAGTCACAAAACTTTGCACACGCATCAGAACTGGTGAAAATTTACGTCTGATATGGGTTTCAGGAACACCAAAATTGGTCAATGTAATCTAAAGCCCTTTGTGACGTTAAATTCCGAAGATCTAGAGTTTTCATTGGAGGGCGTGTCCGTGGCGTTCTGTCAAATTTCGATGTTTCGCCATGAAACAGGAAGTTGTTATAACTCAGGCATGCAATGTCCGATCTGCACCAAACTTCACGTTTGATAAGACTCCTGACATGAAGATATCTACGTGACCATATTCAGTTATAGTCATAGCGCCACCTGCTGGCAACAGGAAGTGACATGTTTTACTCTGTAACTAACTCCTCCTACAGATTTAATGACATCAACATAATATTTAGGTCAGTCTAATCTAAACGCCTTTGTGATGTTAAATTGCAAAGAGCTTGAGTTTTCGCTAATGGGCGTGTCCATGGCAGCGTGACCAATTTCGATGTCTCGCCATGGGAATAGAAGCTGTTGTTACTCAGCCATAAAATATCCGATCTGCCCCAAACTTTACACGTTTGATAAGAGCCATGGCCTGAAGACATATACGTGCCAATGTTTAGTTATAGACATAGCGCCACCTGCTGGCTATAGGAAATTACTTGTATTACACTAACTTAAACATGAAATGTCCAATCTGCACCAAACTTCACATGTTTGGTCAGATTCCTGGCCTGAAGACATCTAAAGGCCAATATTCAGATGTAATCATAGCGCCACCTGTTGACAACAGGATATGCCAGGCTTTACACTAACTCAAGCATACCATGTTCAATCTGCACCAAACTTCACGTTTGATAAATGTACTGGTTTGAAGACATCTACATGTTAATGTTCAATTAAAGACATAGTGCCACCTGCTGGCATCAGGTTTGGCACATATAAATGACTGACATATTCCTCTATATTTACCTTTTTAAATGCATATTGCTCGCCGTTCCCTGTCTTTCTGAAGCCACTACTTAAAATGTAATAAGTAGTGTAACTTTTAAATTACTTTATAAAAGTAAAGTAACTGATTACATTTGATTACTTTTTGATTACTTTTCTAAATTTTTTCTAAATGTTAATCATTTTCAAACATGTAAAGCAGGCAGGGTTAAACTTACAGTAGTGTTTAACACTAATTACAGTCAGACTCTCTTAATTAAGTTGAATTTTAAAGGAGACATTGAATGCAAAATATCTTAATTTGCATATAAAATGTGTCTTTGCAGTGTGTGGACACAACAACCCTACAATGGTAAAAATGCACTCCTTTTTTAATCCCCCAAAAGCCTAAACAGGTCTCATTTATCAAGCCATTTTGATTTTGTAGTGAATAACCAGCACTCTCACCGTCCTCAATACCACGACTGAGGTGAGACCCTTGAGCAAGGCACCGAACCCCCAACTGCTTCCCGGGCGCCGCAGCATAAAAGGCTGCCCACTGCTCTGGGTGTGTGTTCACGGTGTGTTTGTGTGTGTGTGTTCACTGCTGTGTGTGTGCACTTGGATGGGTTAAATGCAGAGCACAAATTCTGAGTATGGGTCACCATACTTGGCCACACGTCACTTCACTTTCACTAAATTAGTTTGTCTTGCTGCACAAATCATTTTACTCTTTCTGCTTTCTGAATGAGGGAAAATTCAAGGCAAGTTTTGTTAAAAAGTTCAAACTAAAGGATGGATTAGCAACCATTGTTCGTGATCCAGCTGCACCTCCAGAAGAAGTAAGTCTCCCACTTTATATGTTTTTATGATTATCTGCAAATCGCCTTTGCTCTTCCACAGAAGAAAGGGGCGGGGTGAGCAGAGCTCATTAGCATGTAAAGAGATATGCACCGAAACGAGTCGCTGTGTTCTTTTACACGCCCACCGAGACCATTTCAAGATTACCCTAAAGAATCATACCAACTTGTGGAAAATGGGCATCTGATGTCCTCTTTGAAGCACAGCCACCTCAAAATCAGACTTACTTCAAAATCATTATGAGGTTAAATACAAATTTAAAATCATCATAACAAGAAATAGTTTAATAGCTATGATACTGATTTTGAAATCAAATCTTTGCATAGCTATGACATGAAACACTGGAATCTAATGATGCCTTAGAAAAAACAGTTAATCTTAAAAAAAAGCATATACATAAACCCATATAGGAAATATAAGACTTATCGGAAAATGTTATAAACTTCTGAAACATTGGTGCTTCATATTTTAGAGCAGTCACTGCAATTTATGAAAGAAATCAATAAAATCTGTACGTGGGAGTGTGTGAAAAAAATCAGTTGTAACCCTCTTTGTAATCCTTAACATTTTCATAAGTAACTGTAATTTAATTACACATCTTTTCTTAGTAACTGTAACTAATTACAATTACTTTTATTTTGTAATTAAATTACGTAATTCCGTTACATGTAACTAGTTACTCCCCAACACTGACTGGATTGCTACATTGTAAAGAGGGGGTAAAATGACTGTTTAAATAACTAAACTCAAATCGTCATTGTTTGTAGTGACGTGCAGATGCAGGTGGGCTTTCACACACGCAGCGGTCACCTCTCTCTCTCTCTGTCTCTCACTGCACTATTTCATCTCTGTCTGAAGCGGGCAGAATGCTAGAGCTAACGAACTTCGCGTCAGGTGGTCTTTGCCTTCACGTCGTGCATTAAAATAGTTTATTTCACAACGAGAACAGGTTGGCTAGCCGTGCATTATCCCTTATGTATACTATTTAACTGCTATTTTTACGGCAATATTTAAAAGACGCCCTGGTCATTCTTGGCGCCCCGAAAATGGTCCCACACTATCTACTTCAGACGTTCTCTGGTGGAAATAAAGGATCGCTGTTTGGTTCCTCTGTCACAGTTAATCTAGTGTGTGTAGTGGCCCGGTGTCTCTGATAGGCACGGCGTTTCAAGCTGGTGCACAGCCGCTAGTATAACTTTGTTTTCATTTTGCGCAAGCTGCAACAGTTCTGCTCCGTGCAACAGAAACATTCAGTTTAGCGGAACCTTTACGATTAATTAACCATGATGTTTTAAAGCGCGGTTAATAGTAAAACTGATTAAATTGCTGCATCCCGAATATTCACAGGCTTTAAATTTGCAACTTCACTGGCTAACGAATGCAACCAGCTGGGGTTAATAACATTAAACATTTGGTCGGACTTGCGTGTATTTTTGCCACATTAATTTAACCACTTGAGATACTGCTAATGTTAACGTCCTCTCAGCCTTGTCGGCAAACATACCGCTGTTCTTTCTCCAATGCAGCATCTAGTCAACAAATTAATTACTTTATATTGACAAAACATGTACTGGAGTGTACTGTATACATACCTTTTCGCTGTCTGTGTTTTAAATGTGCACCTGAAATGTCAGCGCTGTCCATGCACTGCGTGGTGTGTGTGCTCTCCGTGCAGCGCACAGTATCACGTGTCAAAATAAATGCATGTGTTTTCAGTGATTTTAGCCTCTAGAGGCCACTCTCGCCATAGATATGTTGGCTCTCGCGCTGTATAATGATAACAGACCATTCACAGCCGTTCTGGCAGCGGATGTAATCTGGAAAACTATCGGAGTGGATTTTTGGTTCCGGTATCAACTATCGGTGACGATTAATCAACAAAACCGATACATCGGTCGACCTCTATAACAAATACCAGCAGAGGGCGCTGTTTCACTTTACAGTGTGATTCAATGACATTTAAATTATTAAATTTTAACATTTGGACAAGCAAACTCCGAAACTTTTATTTTGAAATCGCGATGTACAACAAATCGCATATTTAGAAATATCTTGATCTAAAAATACTCTCCTGTGTTTGCATAGGTTTATAAATTATTCACGTTATAAATCTAGTGAGATAACGCGCACTGTTTTCCGAGATACATGTTAAGCATCCTAAACTCACACAGCATATGCAGAGGAAGAGTTTGTGGACCAAGCAGCTGAGATGGAGATGCACTCCATGCTTGTAAATGATAACAGTGCAACACAAAGCTCGTCAGACTTTATATGTGTTCCCAAATAAATAGTACATGCAATAAAAGACCCTTACAATATAAAAGCAAGCCCTATCAAAGGTTTTACCACAAACTCAACTTTATACTGATATCGCGAGACCGCTTTGCGCCTCAAGGAGCAATTTTGCGAGATCTCGTGCGCTCCCAAAAGCCAAGTGAAATGGCTCTGTATTTGACACGCGCTGCATTGTTAATTTTGCATCAATTATAGTTTTTTTCGAAAACAAAAATAAACACTAATTTTATATATACTGCCTTTTAAACATTCAAGTTCTTTTCAAGTACTTTTTCATGAATATGGCTGTTTTCAAGGTTATCCAGGACTTACATTTCAAAGTCAAATTCAAATACTTCAAGCACCTTGAGCGAACCCTGCAAAAATGAAAGTATCGATATCGCAGTCATTATAGAAAAAGTGAAATTATAATTATTAGAATTAAAAACAGCTTGTTTCTATTTGAACTAGAAAAGTTAACTAAAATAGTTAGAAAGTTAAATAACTACATTATTTCTATTATAATGTAATTTGTTTCTGTGATCAAAGCAGAATTTTCAGCATCATTACTCCAGTCTTCAGTGTCACATAATCCTTCAGAAATCATTCTAATATGCTGATTTGCTACTTAAGAAACATTACCTATTATTATCAATATCAAAAATAGTTGTGCTGCTTCAGATTTTTGTGGAAAACAATACATTTTTAAGGACTTTTAGATGAATTAAACATTCAAAGGTCAGCATTTATTTGAAACAGAATTTTAATCGTAACATTCTAAATGTCCTCACTGTCACTTTTGATCGATTTAATGCCTCCTTGCTTAATAAATGTATTAATTCCTTTTAAAAAGTCTTACAGATCCAAGTTTCTAAGTTAAAATCCACATCCCACACACTAACTGTGACCATCAGAAAGCGAGCTCTGACCTTGGGTGGTTTGAAGGGGTAGTCTGGAGTGAAAGCGATGTCCAGGAAGAACACTCCTCCCTCATACACTGAACCTGGAGAACCCAGGATAGTGGACCTCCACTCGTAGATGTTGTCTCCTTTAGGACCCGCACTGACAACAAAAATAGAGAGGATAATGTTTAATCAGAACAAACACCACAAAAGTGATTTACATCAGCAGAAGATACAATAAATACAATTAGTGCTGCAGTGATTAGTTGACGTCATCATTTACGTCGATTATAAAAATACGTCGATTAGCGTGGAGGGTGTCAACGCATCTGACATTTAGCCACACCCATTGCGCGAGCTGTCAGCACTTACTCCTACTTAAGACTGTTTTTCTGCCATGTTTTACACAAACAAGACTCTAGAGCAGAAGGTAAAGGCTAGTATGGCAACATCACTTCACTTCATAGAGCATTCTATTATAATAAGATAGTCAGAACCGCATATATATATATATATATATATATATATATATATATAGCCGAACTGACGCCTTTGCATTGTCAGGATTCACAACGCATTCAAAGCTGCGCTGAATGAATGGAACAGCACATCGAGTTACCTATATAATCATGATGGGTTTAATTGACCCACAGAGACGGAGAAGGAGAAATGATTCGCGTTCATCTTAAGATTCACCGGAGCTGCCGTCAATGCCATGGGCGAGATTGCGCGAGCTCTGACACGCGCACCAAACGCGCTCTCTGCACTCACTAAACAAAGCTTTTAAAGTCATTGTTAATTGTTTAACTGCGTGATGATAGGACAAGCCTTGACTAGGCTCATTTATTAAAAAACGGGCAGTCAACCGTGATAAAACTTCCCGTGTTATGACACCATTTTTGATTCTGTCGCTCTAGTGTCCTGAATGCGGTTGTGAATTCAGCTGTTCATTCATATACAGATATGTATTCAAGCAGATGTTTCAATCTGCTGAATAAATAAAACCTTTCCAGTCTCACCTGTAAGCAACTGCTGTCAGTCCCAAACAGTAACTGTGAATGCAGCGATAATGTGCATTTCTATTGATTGTATCACTACCCTGTAATTTTAGTTTTCTTACTTTTTCTTTCTTGCTTTCTTATTAATTTATAGTTTTTTTCTCGCTTTTCTTTGTTTCTCGTTCTTGTCATAATTTTAAATTTTTGTAATGTATTAATTATGAGGAAACGTTTTAATAAAATATTAAAAGATTAATAGTAGAAGTTACTGTTATTATTTATTGATAGTTTAACTAAATAATTCATCAACTGATAAGAAAATAATAAATAGATTAACTGAAAAATAATCAATAGATTAGTCGACTAATAGCCGGTACACACCAAGCCGACATTGGCCGTCGGGCAGTTTTTGTTCGTCGGCCGACTAAGTTTTCTCAGTGTGTTCCGCACCGTCGGCTGAAGTTGGTCCTCGTCAGCTTGTTTTCGGCCGATTCGACATGTTGAATCGCCGTCGGAGCTCGTCGGTCAGTCGGGCCATCTGATCATTCTGATTGGCTGTTCAGCTGGCGAACCAGTGCGCGAGAAAAAAAACCCCGGAAATGGTTTCACCCATTTAGTGCGCTTTCTCCGTATTTTTTGCGGCCGCTTCTTCTTTTCCTCTTCCACAAGCAGAAGACCAAGGGCTGACAATGCCAGTGCCATTTGCAAAGTGTCAGACATTTCCGAAATATCATGAATCCGTCTGTGGTGAGCGAGATTCTGTGCTGCTTTTTCAGGCACCTTTGTTTATGTTTTGTATCCCTTTAGCTCTTCCGGTTTCCAGCTTTGAGTAACAAACACAGACTATTGCCACCTGCTGGTACGGAAAGGGATTTCTTCTATGCAGGCGCAGAACGGATGTGATACTTGGCCGTCGGGTGTCGAGCGTCGGCTTGGTGTGTCAGGGCAACTTTGAACCCAGACGCTGCCGACGTCGGCCGACTCCGCAGTCTGATTTCGTCGCCACTAGTTCGTCGGCGTCGGCTTGGTGTGTACAGGCCTTAACTGACAAAACAATCGATAAATTAGTCGACAATAAAAATAATCGTTAGCTGCAGCACTAAATACAATACATTTATATTTAACCCGATATGACCTTGTAACTTAAAGAGGTGTAGCTAATCTCACTGGCAATAAATTATTTATAAAAGGGTATACATCATTTACTGCTAAGAATAGTTAAAAGTAGGGCTGTGAATCTTTGAGTAGACAGCGAATCGATTCGATTCACAGGTTTTCGATTCGATTCAAGAACGATTTATTGTGCATGCTGCATATTACTGATATTAACTAAATGGCTCCACAGTATCGTCCAGGCAGAACTATTGTTCCAGCCACTAAAGACAGATTCACAAATAACCTGCCTGATTTATCTCAACTGCTCTGTGTACCCATAAATACAAATTAACTAGACAAAATTACTAGCAACATGGGAAATATCTTCTCTAATACGTTAGAAACTGTTGCCCCCATCAAATTAAAAGAGGTTAGAGAAAAACGTGCTGCGCCATGGTACAACAGTTATACCCATTCTTCAAGAAAGAAACTCGTAATCGTGAGTGCAAATGGAGAAAAGCTAAATTGGAAGTCTTTAGAATTGCGTGGAAAAACAGTATGTCCAGCTATAGACGGGCTCCTAAAGCTGCCAGGGCCGAGCATATCCGCAAACTTATAGATAATAACCAAAACAATCCAAGGTTTTTATTTAGCACAGTGGCTAGATTAGCAAATAAACGGATGTCACCAGATCTAAATATTCCCTCACAGTTTAATAGTAATGACTTTATGAATTTCTTCACGGATAAAATAGATAACATCAGAAATACAATAACAAATGTGGATTCTACAGCGTCTAGTATAGGGCTGAAACGATTCCTCGAGTTACTCGAATACAAAAAATAATTGAGGCAAATCATGTGCCTCGAAGAATAATTTTGTCCATTTACTAGGGATGCACTGAATTTTCGGTAGCCGAAAATATATGCCGCACCGCACAGCAGTGTTCAGGTTTGCCCTCTCCCTCAACCGTCATCACTGCGCCGTGTGACGCTCCACTCTCTCATTCTGCTCAGTTACCGCTCATGCTCACCGGAAAAGCAGTGTCCGCTCAAATAACACGCCGACAAGTAAGGTATACAGTGGGTACGGAAAGTATTCAGACCCCCTTAAATTTTTCACTCTTTGTTATATTGCAGCCATATGCTAAAATCATTTAAGTTCTTTTTTTTTTCCTCAATGTACACACAGCACCCCATATTGACAGAAAAACACAGAATTGTTGACATTTTTGCAGATTAAAAAAGAAAAACTGAAATATCACATGGTCCTAAGCAGAGGCGATTCTAGGGTGAGTGGATATCCGGGGCTAAGCCCAAAGATATTCAAATAAGTGTCAGAATACGTCGGATGCACTTAAAAATATAGGCTATATATGTTTAAATTATACTTTAGCTAAGTGCCTTTATTTTTTTAAAGCAATATAATTAAAATGTAAAGTATAATATAAATTATATATATATATATATAAGTATGATGAAACATCCAGGGCTCTAGAGCCTGATTTTGAAATGCTTCTTTTTTAGCACTTGTAAATGCATTTAGACTGCACATACCCCTATTGCATAAATAATGTTATGAGATTTATGTTTTAAATATAAAAAGTGGAATATAGAAACATTAAATTACAGAAAAATACAAGTTTGTTTGTGTCGCGATGCTGATAAACCGTCCGCGCACAGCTCAAACGAGTAGTGGGATTTTGTTACGCTTTTGTTTCGTTTGACTCATATGAACACAACAGACGAACACAATTTACTTGAACCGGCAGAAAAAAATTATGTCAGTCTGGAGGCCTGGGCTTTGTTTGTAAACATTTTTGTTAGTGAAATTGAGCAAAATACAACATTGCAATTTATGCCACTTAAAATGTACTTCTTTTTTATCGAATTGTTGCCCTGACACGAAGAAAAGTCTGCCACGGACCATGCTCACAAAACATATAATCCCTCTAAATGGGTGTGTCTCCTAGAAAGACCGTGTATGTATTTAATATAATACTATAATTAAATAGCCTATATATATATATATATATAGACTATTTGTTGCTTCAAAGTGACAGGGCTCAGTAACAAACAACATAATTTGACAGATGGAAAGATCTGCTATTACTTCTTATCGATGGTTGGCCAGCTTACATGTCAGTCAGAAGTACGAGCTTCAGTGGGCGGTTCCTGACGGGAGTAAACTGCGGTTCGTGATTTTAATGCGCATGAAAACTCAGTGATAATTGTGTGTACAGGGCATGGTAATAAAAACATTCGGGGCTTTTCTGAAAACATTCGGGGCTTCAGCCCCCTTAGCCCACCCCTAGCGCCGCCCCTGGTCCTAAGTATTCAGACCCTTTGCTGTGACACTCATATATTTAACTCAGGTGCTGTCCATTTCTTCTGATCATCCTTGAGATGGTTCAACACCTTCATTTGAGTCCAGCTGTGTTTGATTATACTGATTGGACTTGATTAGGAAAGCCACACACCTGTCTATATAAGACCTTACAGCTCACAGTGCATGTCAGAACAAATGAGAATCATGAGGTCAAAGGAACTGCCTGAAGAGCTCAGAGACAGAATTGTGGCAAGGCACAGATCTGGCCAAGGTTACAAAAAAATGTCTGCTGCACTTAAGGTTCCTAAGAGCACAGTGGCCTCCATAATCCTTAAATGGAAGACGTTTGGCGCATGACCAGAACCCTTCCTAGAGCTGGCCGTCCGGCCAAACTGAGCTATCGGGGGAGAAGAGCCTTGGTGAGAGAGGTAAAGAAGAACCCAAAGATCACTGTGGCTGAGCTCCAGAGATGCATTCGGGAGATGGGTGAGAAAGTTGTAGAAAGTCAACCATCACTGCAGCCCTCCACCAGTCGGGGCTTTATGGCAGAGTGGCCCGACGGAAGCCTCTCCTCAGTGCAAGACACATGAAAGCCCGCATGGAGTTTGCTAAAAAACACCAAAGATGAAGGACTCCAAGATGGTGACAAATAAGATTATCTGGTCTGATGAGACCAAGATAGAACTTTTTGGCCTTAATTCTAAGCAGTATGTGTGGAGAAAACCAGGCACTGCTCATCACCTGTCCAAAACAGTCCCAACAGTGAAGCATGGTGGTGGTAGCATCATGCTGTGGGGGTGTTTTTCAGCTGTAGGGACAGGACGACTGGTTGCAATCGAGGGAAAGATGAATGCGGCCAAGTACAGGGATATCCTGGACGAAAACCTTCTCCAGAGTGCTCAGGACCTCAGACTGGGCCGAAGGTTTACCTTCCAACAAGACAATGACCCTAAGCACACAGATAAATAACGAAGGAGTGGCTTCACAACAACTCCGTGACTGTTCTTGAATGGCCCAGCCAGAGCCCTGACTTAAACCCAATTGAGCATCTCTGGAGAGACCTAAAAATAGCTGTCAACCAACGTTTACCATCCAACCTGACAGAACTGGAGAGGATCTGCAAGGAGGAATGGCAGAGGATCCACGAATCCAGGTGTGAAAAACTTGTTGCATCTTTCCCAAAAAGACTCATGGCTGTATTAAATCAAAAGGGTGCTTCTACTAAATACTGAGCAAAGGGTCTGAATACTTAGGACCATGTGATATTTCAGTTTTTCTTTTTTAATAAATCTGCAAAAATGTCAACAATTCTGTGTTTTTCTGTCAATATGGGGTGCTGTGTGTACATTGAGGAAAAAAAAGGAACAAATGATTTTAGCAAATGGCTGCAATATAACAAAGAGTGAAAAATTTAAGGGGGTCTGAATACTTTCCGTACCCACTGTATGTAACATTAGTATACTTGTTATTGTTTGCAGTAACGTACAGCTGAAATCTCCTTCACTGATCTGCTCCCCGCTATGCTCTGCTCACATTCGCTGATAATACATATTTACTTGATGTTTCTTTACACAGAATCATCATTTCTATTAATTTCCCACTGATTTACGCGATCTGATGAGCATTATTACGCCATCATATCTCTGTATGAATGGATGGCAGAGAGACGGGCATTTTCCTTTAGCACACACACACTGAAGCGCGCGTGACATCTCAATGAGGACATAAACACACGAACAACATCTCCAGAACTGCTCTGAGAGTCACTTCATGAGCGTTTCACCGTTTCATTTGAATAAAACTATCCTCATATCATATACACACAGAAATGTAAAGGTATTCACGACAACCCGTCAAAATAAAAGTCAAAATAAATATTTGTTCAGCAGAATGTACATACTACAACTACAATTATGACAACTTAATTTTTTTTGCGGAATGATCACACAACATTCACAATATGTTTTAATTTTATTAGTAAATTCCCTTTGTTTGACAAAAAAAAAAGTTTAATTTTCAAAAATGTTAAGATAAATGAAATGTATGTATTATGCCTTAATTTGATAACCAGATACACAACACAGAATTTCTGAGGAAAAAGAAAACATTTCATTTTGCCATTTAAAAAAAACAAATAACAATAAACCATTAGATGAGAGAAAATAAAACAACTATTTAATTGTAATTTTCTTCAATTATATAATTATTATAACACCTAAAATACATTGCATGCAAAAAGTGTTGAAGGGTGTACATTGTGTGCACATGATCAGGATGGTACCACCTCCACTGCATTGAGAAAGAAAAAACCCTGTTTGCAGGACTATACATTATTTGGATAATTAGTCAAAAACAACAAAAGTTATGTCTGATTCGGTTGCATAGAACTGAATAAAAATACATTGATATTTAATATTAATATATTTTCTGTCCAATTTGTGTGTTAAAAGTGTGGTTATTTTATTGGCTTGTGTTTTTTAAATTCCTGGTCATTAAAATTTAGTTAAATTAAAAGTCTTACAAAATTACTTTATAGTATTTAATAAAATAAATAATTATTATAAAGCATTTTTGGTTTTGGTTTTTGACCAAGCACATCCAGAATTCTCAGTTTCGGACCAGAATTTTCATTTCGGTGCATCCCTACCATTTAACTGTAACTATGCAGAGCACTGTTTGCAACCACATGCTCCTTTAAAGGATTACACACACACGCCAGTATGCAGAGAGACATTTAAGAGGGTTTATTCTCCAAATAACTTTAAATTCATGTTGCTTAAAATGTGTTAATATTATGTGTATGGACTCTTGTTTTTGTTCCACATTAGCTTCCTGACCACTCATTTTTTGCCTCTTACAAAAGCCACAATTCTTCTAAGACAGTAAAGGCTTGTGTCATGCTTGAGCTTTAGTTAGGATCAAAGGTGGAAGTTAAGTTGCACAATGTTTAGGTTTTATTATTATTTTTAATACTATTATTTTGATTTATGTCTTAGTTTTAGGTTGTACTATATTTACCTTATCTTACCTTATTTGTATTTGCATTTTTTATGTAATATGGCAATTAAATGCACTAAATGGGTTTAGTTTTCAGTTATTAATATATGCTATTTCAGCAATAAAAAATATATTCTAAAAAGGATACAAATTACTTTTTACTTGTCTTACTTTCTCTTGTATATTTCGGATTGCTCTTTAAAAAGAAAAAGTATTTCTTATCCAACTACTCGATGGAATTTTCAGTAGAATACTCGATTACTAAAATATTCGATAGCTACAGCCCTGGTCTAGTACATCAGCTTCATTCATCGCCCCCAAAGAAAAAACTGCTGTGCTTTACAACTATAGGACCGGATGAGCTAAATAAACTTATCACTGCATCTAAACCAACAACATGTTTATTAGATCCTGTACCCACTAAATTATTGATAGAGTTGTTACCTGTACCTAACACTATTCGGGAGGCAGACACACTCTGTCAGTTTAAATCTAGATTAAAGACCCATCTCTTTAACCTGGCGTACACTTAATACACTAATACGCTTATAATATTCAAATCTGTTAAAGGATTGTTAGGCTGCATTAATTAGGTCAACCGGAACCGAGAACACTTCCCATAAAACACGATGTACTTGTTACATCGTAAGAAGAATAACATCAACGCTAATATTAGTCTTTTGCTTTCTTATTCCAAGGTCACCATAGCCACCCGATCCAGTCCTTATCCAGCCCAGATGATCACTGCAGTCAACAGATCAGTCCGTATCCAGATCAGATGATCACTGCAGTCAACAGATCCAGTCCGTATCCAGATCAGATGGTGGATCAGCACCTATAGACGACCTCTACAGCTCTGAATGTCAGCACAGACCAGGGCACCTAGATGAGCCCCAGAGACAGATGAGGACCTCGTCAGTGAGGACCTCGTCACCTAGGAACCAGTGGAGCCCTTACACTCTGACTTTGCTGCAGTTGAAACAAACTACTGGTTCGTCTGGCCAGAGGGGAACTGGCCCCCCGACTGAGCCTGGTTTCTCCCTAAGTTGAGGAGATTCCCCCCCTTCTATGTAAAGCGCTTTGAGTGTCTAGAAAAGCGCTATATAAATGTAATTAATTATTATTATTATTATTACGTTTTTTTCTCCGTTCTGTCACCGATGGAGTTTTGGTTCCTTGCCGTTGTCGCCTCTGGCGTGCTTAGTTGGGGACACTTCATTTCCAGCGATATCACCGACTTGATTGCACAGATACTATTTAAACTGAACTGAGCTGGACAATGACATCACTGAATTCAATAATGAAAGGCCTTTAACTCGGAAACGTTCCTATTTTGATATTGTGCAGTTGCTTTGACACAATTTGTATTGTTTAAAAGCGCTATATAAATAAAGGTGACTTGACTAGCAGAAGAACCGCTTCTCAATATTATTAACTCATCCTTAGCTTTCGTAGGGTTGTGACGGAGAAAAATTTTCCAACTGTCACACCGCTATACCGGTATCACCGTGGTGGTGGTCATTTGAGTTTTCCCTTTGTTCATTGCTTTCCTTTGGTTTTAATTACCTTGTAAACGCTGTGTGCGTTTTACATTGACTTTCATATCAGCTGCAAATCGTTTCCCTAACTTTCCTTTGCTTAAATAGCTTATAAAAGCACCGTGCGGATTTTACCTTTATTTTGAAGATATTAAATTCAAGCAACAACAAAATACAATGTAGAACATAGAACTTTTATAAAAAAAAACTAATAAAAATACACCATGCTATATGCCTAGTATAAAATTACAAATAGTACACAGTTTAAATATACAAAACTAAAAATCAGTTAAGAATGAGGAACAAACATTTATGAAACTTAGAACGTTTATAAGCAAAAATGAATACGAAAGTTTGAAGGCACCTTGAAGTAAAATAATGGGATAATTCACGGTTTAAATAAAATAAAATCAGCAAATACTGTGGAACCAAATAAATGAGAAACTAATGTTTTTTTAAAAAAACAGCATCACTTCAGGGGTGCCCAATCGGTCGATCGCGAAGGCAATGCTGGTAGATCGCACTTTAGGTCAGTGGTTCTCAATCAGGGGGCGGAGAGAGATAAAACTACAATATACTAATATTCACTAATATTATGACTCGCATGTAGGGATGGCGATATGGAAAAATATAATATCACGATTCATGATTTTATCATGATTCTTTGTCATGTTGGTTTTACTATTTTGAAGTTGTCTGAGCAGTACAGCCAAACTAATTCCCTATTATAAAGCCTTTCAAGGTAAACAAAAAGGAAAAAATAAGAATGGCAGATATTTATAATAATAATAATATTTGTTACATTTATATAGTGCTTTAGGGTACTCCAAGCGCTTTACATAAAGGGGGGGAATCTCCTCAACCACCACCAAAGTGCAGCATCCACCTGGATGATGATGCGATGGCAGCCATAGTGAGCCAGAACGCCCACCACAGAGAGATGAAGCCAATCAGTGTTATGGGGATGATTAGGAGGCCATGATGGTCAGAGGCCAATTTAGGCTAAAGTGGGCAAAGATAAAATTTATTTTTATCTTTCTTATAAAAAAATATATAAGAACAAAGATAAGATTACAATACACATAATACAAGTAAAACAAACTGTGCTTTATTTCCAGGTAAAATAGATGTATTTAGCAGGAGCATTCAAGAAACCGAATGAACAAATGTTAAAATAAAAATGTATATAGACTGATCCTAAAGCAACTTTATTAAAGTTTTTCAGTCAAGAATAATTTCAGTCAAGTGTTCATGTGTGCTCAGTGGTAGAAGCATTGTGTCAGCAGCAAAAAAGTTGTGGTTCGATTCCCAGAGAACAACATAACGGATTAAAAATGTATAACCCGAATGTAATTGTAAGTCGCTTTGGAAAAGCGTCTGCTAAATGCATAAATGTAAATGTAAAGAATAGTGAGTGATTTTTCTCTGTTTTGTTGTTTATCTTAACGTTAAAGGAATAGTCCCCCCAAAAAAAAAAAATATTCCATATGTCTGTCGATTCTGTCATTGAGTTTTAATTTTTATACCATAATTTACTCAAAAGTAGTTTTAAACCCGTGTGTTTCTTTCTTCTGCTGAATGTAAATGCTATTTTGAGGAACAAGGAAACCAAACAGTTTGCTGATACTCGTGACTTCCATATTTTTCCTACTATAAAAGTAATGTGGACCAGCAAACTGTTTGGTACCCAGATTCAACAAAATATCTTATTTTGTGTTCAGCACAAGAAATAAATGAATACAGGTTTGGGACAACATGAGAAAGAGTAAATAATGACAGAAATTAATTGTAGGGTGAACTATCCCATTTAATGACAGTCGGGCGCATGTTTAATACTGTCCCTTAAGACTTGCACGCATCATAATATGCAGGCGCGCATACCGTTTGTCTCAGCTGTTGTGTAACTTTCATTTTAGACATAACTAACTAAGTCTATATGTAAACCTTTTGGTGTGTTGACCGTATTAGCTTAAATGATAACTTGTTCAGTAATCAGGCACTGTTTGACAGGGGTTTTAGTGCACGTGCTTTCTGGTGTATGCTCTCAGAAAAAGCGGACGCAGACCAACGCGCGAATGAAACGTTTAACCGGCAAGGTGTATGCAAATAATGTACTTTAGCGATCGTGAATAAGTGCAGTGTCCTGTCAGAGTAATTCTACCGCTGTATGTCGTGTTGCACAATATATAGAGACGGTCAGATGCCATAACTGTAACTTATAGAATGTGCGCTGTAGCACGAAACTAGTGTTATTCTTCAAAAGCGATTGTGGAGACATTTTATCGTCCACGATCAAAAATCGTCATATCGCACATCCCTACTCGCATGTTAAGTAATGTAAAAAATATATAGCCTATAATAAAAAACAGTACCACCTCTCTACGTATTCTGTAGTTCTGAACACAAAACATTTCTCATCGCGCTGTGAGAAATACAGACTGAACGGAGTCTCAAATCTCATATGATGCACAAACTACAGCTCTCAGCTGGATAAAAAAGCCAGTGTCAAACTAGTAGCCTAAAGTTTTGATGATGACTATTGTAATCAAGGTGAAGATATTACAGTGACATACAGGATCGTGCATCATTAGGCGCGCGTTGTGTCCGTTATAAATGATGCACAAACGAAACAGTGAATTTTGCGCTCTCGACACACTCATCACTATAACATAATATTTCTGCTTGAATACAGCTCAGTATATTCACGTAGTTGAATACAGCGAGTGTTTTATAATGGATATCGTGTGTGTTGGAGAAATTTGTGAGGATCAGTGTGTTTGTGTGCATACGGGTAGGAATATGGTACCGAAACCCGATATTTAATCGGTCTTGGGCTAAATTATAAGACCGGAGTATCGATAAGCTCTGATGTTAATGGTTCTGCTATCGTACTGGAGAAATTGTTTCTATAATGTCCTCATTTGTAAGAGCTTTGGATAAAAGCGTCTGCTAAATGAAACAAAAAATTAAATAATAATTAAGAACACATACCTTTATTATTGCTAAATATACACATTATCTTGCAAATTCTATCTTACAATAGTTGCAAGCTGTTTTTATATGCAATAATATTCAAACATTTGTCTATGATGCATTTTTGCTATTCACAATTCAGAAGCGAGATCGCGTTCATGTGGAAGAGTTTCAGCACGCACAACATGAAAGTGTTTATGATAGAAGAGAGAACTAACCATTAAGTATATGCTTATACATTAGGCCTGTGGCGGTTTATTAAACGAAGTTATTATAATTATTTTTTTTTGGCTTTAAGTTTAGTATTAGTATTAAGTATTAGAATAGCTAGGCAACCGAAATTGTTCGGCCGAAAATAAAAACCTCTTTTTGGTGTTCGGCCGAATAAGCGAAAAGACTGAATAATTTGTACCGAACAATGACGTTACGCGATCAAATAGAGGCGCTCACTAATGCAGCAAACACGTCTGCAGTGTGGAAGCATTTAAAACTGTGAGAAGAGAGAGAGACGCAAAAAATCATTACAAGCACAAAACACTGACAGCTAGAGACTGCATCTCATGTCTCCGAGAGAAGAGGAAGGGTGGTTGTTGTGGTTGAAATCGTGAAATGGATTAACAAATAAACTACAGAATGTTATGTTTTCTAAAATGCATGAATGGCATATATTCAAACAGCTGCACGAGCTCGCGGGCCAGGGTTTCAAAGTAGGGTCGACCGATTATCGCCATTTTCAAAACAGATTTGCCGATAATTCTTTTTTTATGCAAACAAATATACTATTTACAGGTGACATATTTAGTGGTGAATAAATAATACAGGTGAAATTATTAAATTTTTAAATGCACTATTTGGTCCGATGCAGCCTGTTCTGAGCTCACACACTCTGTGGCCTAGAGCAATCTCCGCCCACCGCTCATCTGATATGTAGGGAGTCACGAGTCCGACCAATCAAGCGAAAACTGAAGGCAGTCTCACACGAAAGCACTTGCTACTGGAGCTGCGTCAGTGATCACGCATCAGTTGTCTCTCAAAGGTAAGGCAGCAGCAGACGTTGCTGAAGTTGCAATAAATCACAATCACTACACTGAAGTTGCAAAACACCTCAATATAACCTATGATGTCGCGATGCGGAAAATGGGCGGCGAATGCAGTCATATAATGGAATTTACCGTATAACGCGGATGTCATGGAATTTGTCGAAGTTTGGATGATTAATCAAAAGTAGGTCAGTTACACTTAATCGACTCGCGCTATGGACTAGTATCTATAATATTAAGAAACCACAAAAAACACTATTTAAATATGAATCCTGCATGTTCTGCATCTCTGTTAATGAATGACACGATGTGCGGTTTCATTTACTGCACACATACATACTGAAGGCGGTGTTTTCAGCATCTGCTGTCTCACTAAATGTGGACATAAATACATGAACAACATCCCAGACTGCTGGGAGTCACTTCATGACATTTGACCGTTCATTTGAGTAAAACGATCGTCATATATATATATACATAGGCTACAGAAACTTAAAAGGTCCTCATGGCAACCCGTCAAAAATATAAGTTCGGTTTAGCGGAATATTATTACTGTGGTGCAGTAGAATATACGTAATACAACTACAACATTATTACAACTTTTGTTGAGAATAATCACACATATGCTATTTCTTCCATGTTTTAATTTTAATAGTAAACTCATTTGTTTGCCAAAAATAAAGTCTAACTCTCATTTGATTAAAAGATAAATTAAAATTATGTTTTATGCCTTCATTTGCACTGTACTGTAAATTAAAACCAACGGAAATGTTGTTGTTGTTATTAACAGTTTTCAGAATTAAAGACATATGTATAAAAGCATTTAAAGAAATTTTTTGTCAGAGCTCTTGTTATTATTAATTTTGGCATTCATTTTAATTTTTACACCAGACACGTATATCGGTTCAAAATATCGGTTTATCGGTCTACTTGATCTGTAATAATCGGTATCGGCATCGGCCCTGAAAAACACATATCGGTCGACCCCTAGATCCCACATGCAGTTTATTTCTTAAACATCCAAACACTGATACCCACTAATGCAACCGAATATCAAAGTCAAAGAGCTCCAAAGCATTTCCTCACCTGCAGTTTGGTGGCGGGTCCAACATTATGTCAGCCAGCTCTTTCTGAATCCTAAAAGAAGACACATGATTCCCATGAACATCTCTGAACTCTGACATCCAAATACATCTAGATAAAGAACTGTGGAATCAAATAACAGCAGTCCTCAACTAGGGTGGGTATCGTTTGGGGTTTTTCGATACTGGTGCCAAATCGATACTTTTAAAATGGTACCGGTGCCTAAACGGTGCCTGAACCGATACTTATAAAAATAAAAAATGACCAAATAATAATTGGATTGGCCATTAGCACTAAACACATGGGCCCGGTTTCACAGACACACAGACAGGGCTTAGATTAACCCTAGACTACACCTCTCTTTATCAAAAATTATATTATTCATTTTTTCTCATTTCATCTTTCTCTTTCTCTCCCTTCCCTGCTAGCTTGTACTTATTTGAACAATGCCTGAGACTTGGTGTTATGGGCACTTCCTCTGTCTGTTTGCCTCTTCAAGATTAATCGCTTTATGTATTCCCCAATTGTAAGTCGCTTTGGATAAAAGCATCTGCAAAATGACTAAATGTAAATGTAAACCAGGATTAGATCATAGTTCAATTATGACATTTAAGTAATTTTTATAAACACGCTCAGAAAAAAAAAAACATTACTGGGGTGCATCTTGAGACAAAACAAATGCACTGATATATTTTAGGATCAGTCAGTGCAAGTTTATTTCAGTTAAAACAGCTAAGAATTACATTTTAGTCTAGCACTAGGTTCAAGCTATGTCTGTGAAACTGGGGGTGATGTGTTTTTAATTCATACTGGACACTAGAAGGCGCCCTCGCACAGAAAATTCACAGATCCAGTCACAGAAGTAGCAAACTCTTTTTCCACTGTGATATGGATAAGTAAACAGAAGATATAAACGTTGTGAATGATAAAATAAATACAATAAACACTCGACTACGACAATGCATAGTTTATCTGTGTTATTCAAGCCATCTCTGGTATTTTCATAATAATTAGTTTATTTATAATCCATTGCTAATCGATGTATTAGTAGCCTATGGAGTAGTAGTAGCTTAGCTAGTTAGTGGAAGGTCGTCAGAGCAAGTGTAATTACTGCATTCACGCGCTCCTCGGATGCTCTCATTCCCTGAGTTGTGCTTTTAAGTCAGAATGTGAAAACCGCACACTCGTTACTACAAAGATTTGTTGGACTTGTATTATTAGAGCTTTCCGAATTGAGTTCATGTGCATTTTCCTCAGTCGGAAATTATTTTGCACGTGTGGTGCCGGTGATGATGCTAACGTCCGTTCGGAGAAACAAAGGACAAATATTTCAACCGATTGCTTCAGGGCAAGCATGGCACTGAAATGAGGCACCGAAATCTGCCGTTTACTGATTTGGTACCTTACCTGTTCCATAGGTACTGGTGCATGTTGGTACCGGGTTTTCGA